>OUQQ01000210.1:0-10052 GCA_900404475.1 Spongospora subterranea | reverse complement strand
CCTTTGCACTTAACGTAAGTCCGTGTGACAATACGCATTTCTGTACACCGCCTGTCACCGCAAAACAATATTCAGGGACTGTGTAGGGCCGCGCAGGATATGATCACAAAAGCCCTGGAAGGATGGCGCACATCTATTGTGCAAATAAAGAGTGGTATTTGTGATGTTGGCCAACAACTCGCTCTACTCAGAATTTCACAAAACGACCGGAGCGTTTGAGATTCGTACGTTAATGTCGGTGCCGGAAAGTCGAATATTCACAATTGCCATGTTGGGGGCAATCCGAAAAAACTTGTCCATAGGCGTTGGGAGGAATGTTTCACGGATTGATAGTAATCAGTTTTAGAGGGAACATATATATCCAATGGGCAATCAGTGGCAATTGTCCTGCATTGATCGTCATCCCTCACATGTTATGTAGATCCCGCTCATGGTGTGGCGATAAAAATTGATATTGCCATCATAGCCGCCTTTGAAAGAGTTGTTTGAGAATGTCAGAGCGCCTACGGTATGGGAAGTCGTAATTGTGTATTTTGGTCACGCGTCGTAAGGCCAATTCCGATGAACTTCCGACGAGGAAGTTATTCTTACCCTGGCGCATTCAATTCTAAAATATATGCAAATATTGGTCACCATCCTTTTCTCATCCATTTTTATCTGTAGGAATCGAGTTGAATGTCCAAGCTCACCCGGTTCGACATGACTCTTATTCGCTGGAGTTCCCAAACGCAATTCGTACTGAAGCCCAGTCCTTATTCCACGAAGGACGCATCAGAGCTATTCCATCCTCAGAAGCTCATCAACGCGAATTATCATATTCCTTTACAGTGTCCAAGCACGGCACGACTAAACGAAGATTGGCACATAACTTTAAATATGTTAATTCGTCTACTATATTAAATCGCCCCGTAACTTTTCCTAAAGCTAAGCAGATTCTATCGACAACTCGGGGGGAATAAGCAGATAGTTGCATATTCCCCCCCAGCAGTTGTCGATAGAATCTGCTTAGCTTTAGGAAAAGTTACGGGAGGGATTTGACATAAACGAATTGAAATATTTGAAGTTATGTGCCAATCTTCGTGTAGTCGTGCCGTGCTTGGACACTGTAAAGGAATATGATAATTCGCGTTGATGAGCTTCTGAGGATGGAATAGCTCTGATGCGTCCTTCGTGGAGTAAGGACTGGATTTCAGTACGAATTGCGTCTGAGAACTCCAGCGAATAAGAGTCATGCTGAACCGGGTGAGCTTGGACATTCAACTCGATTCCTACAGATAAAAATGGATGAGAAAAGGATTGAGGAAGAGGGGTCGTTAGTGTAATAGCCGGGAGAGATAGAACAGGTAAAATGGTATTGCGATGAGTTAGTTTAGAGTCATAACTAGGACGAGGCTGAACACAGATCAGTTTTTTGACGTTCACCATGAAATACTTGCGGTTTCGTTCTTTCGGAAACTAGAGCAATATCTCCGGTTTAACTGGTTTCCGACGTTCGGCAGGTGTAAGTTAAGTTGGGCAAATATGTCTTTAGCCTGATGATAAGAAAATTCGTGAACCAACTAATAAAATGATAAACAACGGGTAATAAATTGACGGGCATCCAAGCAATCTGCCTGATCGGGAAATAATGAAAGGGATTTTTGCAACATCATCGCCACGTGGCCTTCTCGTGAAATAGGGAGTTCGAGGCCAGGTTCATAATCCTGTGGTGGTAATGCCTTTAAACGCGTTTTCGGTGCTCTTCTCTAGCAGTGCGGATCGTTGGTGTGCGGATTGTTGCAATTTTGGATCAGCGATCGTGGCTGATTACCGATGGGCGATGAACCACGTGAGCGTTCTCGCGGATGTTCGATTGTTGGGATTTTGCCTCCAGATGATCCAAACGGCTGATGACATGGTGTAGCGATGTCGAGATCTCGGTTGAAAGCGGCTGCGACATGACCAATGGATTTCTCCATTTGTTCCAGAGACAGTGACACACTCTTTAACAGAGGAAAAGAATTATAATCGCAAACTGTGGTTAAGGAACGACGCCATCTGGTAAACTATTCCATAAGATCATCACTTAGCAATCTTGATATTGGCTCTAGTTTCCGTTTGCGACAACGCCGGTCAAACAGTACCAGGTGGTTTGATCAACCTTGGTATTTGTATTTTGTGGTCCTCAATGAATTCGCACAATTATGTCGATGTTGCGGGATCGCCTAATTGACATTCATTCAACAAAATGGGACAGAACACCGCCCCGGGTCAATTGAAGCATTTCGTGGAGATCGGTGATGGGTTCTTCCATTTGCGGGGGAAGTTCTATCTCGGGTACCTATTCGATATAGGGACGCAAATGGCGCTGTGTCGCCGAAGCACTGGACGATTTCTGGTCTTGGACACAATCAACCTGTCCGCCAGCGAAAAGTCTGAACTCGATACGATCACTAATAACGGGAAACTGATCGACGCCGTTATTGGTAAATCCATATCGGTAATCCGTCTGTAAACCTCCATCGACGTGTATTCAGGAACCCATCCATTCCATACGTCCTATTTCACCGAGTTCTACGCCATGTACCCGAACGCTAAATACTATGGAACGCCACGTCATTGCCGCCTGTTCCCCAATATCAATTGGGTAAAAGATGGGTTAAATCCGGCGAATCCAATCGCCCTCACCGCATGTATCGTTATCAAATCAGCCAACGAGTTTCGCCATCTGAGTACTGTTCTGTATCTCAGTTGAGCCAGATATTCAGATGCGCATTCCCAGCGGCGCCGAGTTTGTTGATCCGAAACCCGAGCTGACGAATCACTTTGCGAACGTGTTCGTGTTCCATCCGAAAAGCAATACCGTTTACAATGACGACACGATCGTGAATTGGCAATCGTCGGCGTGGTCAGTTGTTCACTACATCAATATGATTCAAGGTCTGCATTTCCATCCGACCATGACGTCGGTTGGACTACAGCACAACCCAGACGCCCCGCTGGCGTTCAAGAAATGGATGCAACATCTTCTGAATGATTGGCAGTTTGACAATCTGTGTACGGCCCATAACGATAATGTGATTGGCGATGCGCATCGAAAGGTGTCCGATTTACTGCTGAGCGTTGACCAAGTTCTCGATGACCTGTCCAAAAAGTACTCTGATCGACAATGACCCGAAGACGTCAGGGCGGGACGTGAACAGTTTGCGATTTTTGAATTTTCATATCAACCAATAATTCATTGCGCCATGTTCCGATAGTTTGTCAGTGTCGTTGGTCACTATTAACAGATAAAACAGTAATATTGGACGTGAGATGATGTGATGGCAGCCCGATTGAGTTCGTGCTGACCTGACCTAAAGGTGCCCCCTAATGTTTAGTTATGGTCAACAGCAATCAATAGCAGAAGCAATTGGGCAACATCAACCAGACGTCCTACAGTTTGATCATTATATTTGCTGTCAGCAATGTACGTCAATTTCATCAACTATTCTGCCGGCGAATGTCATCCAATGTTCAAACTGGCTCTGACAATTCGATTGTTGCCTTTGATTCATTGCCCAGACGGGTTCCTTCGGCCTGAAAAGGTGTGTAGTGAGCGGCGCGATAGACAAGGTACTGAACAGAAACTGTTAACGAGCACATTCCTTTGCCATCGCCCATCAAAAGACGGGATTGATAATACAGTCATATCAATTTCAGAGACCAATTCGAATATTGTTCCTATCTGGCTGATTTGTTCAGCGTAATCCTCATTGATCAGTTCAGAGACATCTTATTCACGATAGAAAGACTATCCACTTCCTTTAAGTTCCCGGTTATCATCGCCAAAAACTACGATATCTTTCTCATGTTCAGCAGTTTCTGTGTGAAACCACCGTTCTCAACAAATATCGATTGATTATCAAAACAGTCAGAAAACGAAAGGGCGATTCGGTGATACTGTATCAAAAGACTCTATGTTGATAGTATTGAACCATAGTTGGATAATTATTAACAATCAAGCTGAGCTATGAAGAGGGAATGTTCATAATCGTATCCTCAGATTTGTTCAGAAGATCAGTGACAGCATCGTGAGCGCCCCCGATTAGATTTTCGCAATGTGCTGTGCACAGATTATCGAACTGCCAATCCTCCAGCAATTGCCGCATCCACTTGATAAACAGCCCTGGGGATTCACTATCGTGCTTGATCCCGTACTGGACCATAGATGGATGGAAATGAAGTCCCTGAATAAATTTGATATAATGAACCGGTGAAAGGACCGATGACCGCCAGTTGACAATCGTGTCATCATTGAACACAGTTTTGCTCTGCGGGTGGAAGACAAACACGTTCGTAAAGTGATTGAAATTCTCTGGCAGTGGATTGAAGAATTCAGCGCCGTCAGGAATGCGCATTTCAATATCTGGTTCGACTATTACGGGAACACGAGTCAAATTCTGCACTTGAGGCGATCAATAAGTATTTCTTACACATTTTCAGAGATCGCGTATCGTTCGGGGCTAACATTCCCGCCCATTTAACTTGCGGGCACGCGCGGTGATGGCGTGGGGAGCCATAATATGCCGCATTCGGGTACTTCTCGTAGAAACTGGGAAAATATGTGGTATGGAAAGGATGCGTTCCTGCCAATAACGATAAATGCGATGAAGATTACAGGATGGCGGATGACGTACCGATGACCCCATCAATCCATTTTCCATTGTTTGTAATGATGTCGAATTCGGCCTGTTCGCTTTCCGAAAGCTGCACGACGTCGAGAACCAGGAATCGTCCATTAGGTCGGCGAACTAGGGCCATATGGGTGCCGATATCGAGAACATATGCAATATAGAATTTGCTGCGCAAATGGAAAAATCCATCGCCAATCTCGACGAAATGCTTCAACTGGTTAATTGGTGCAACGCTGAACGAGAAGGTCATGCCCATAACAACAAAGAAGACAGCGGCGGTAGTTAACATCATCGAACAACATATAGACGACATCATCGCCAGCAGATCAGCACCTTCGCGCTATGTTAATGAAGATAACATGATAATTCGGGTGAGCCACCGATCCCGGGTGCGCCACGGCATGACCCCACGTCCCAGATGGAGGCACTCAGACAAGTCCCCCTGTCAATTGTGCTATGCCGTTGACTGGTGGTATGTGACCCCTGGGGCCAAATATAGACCCAGTGACGGGAATCGCTCCGTGTCGGTAGCTCCTCGCCCTCACTTGGTTGACGAGGGGGATATGTCGTACAGACTCGAGTGTTCCGCGGTACCAACTATCCTCTAGAAATATTCAGGGTGAGGTGTAATCAGATAATTTTTTCATTAACTGCAAAGAGGTTAGAGCGGAATTTGTACCAGACGTTAATCGTATGGTTTATTGTGATGAACAGTCAAATGAGCAACATCAAATGGCCTTCAATCATCAGACCATTCCGCTATTTACCTTCATACAGGTCATTTTACTCACATCCACATATTGCACCACGAAACCTCTTTAAAAATTATTCCTTTAACGATATATACCATGTTGCCATGATAGGTCAATCTTCACAGTTCACTTTATCTAATTGACCGCCATCGTATCGGGTTCCTTCTGAAGGCGTACGGCTGATACATCTTTTCGATCGGTGACGGGTTTTCCATCTGCACGCGTCATTGTGGCGGAAATTCATCATGAATTGACTCACATGGCGCTCTCGACTATCACGGGAACACGAATTTATTCTGCACATCAGGCGATGAATGGGTATCTCTTACACATTTCATGCGTCCAGAATTCGGCTTTAACTTTCCCGCCCACTTAACATTTGAGCAACCCGATAATGGCGTCGTGTAATACTTCAGATTCGAGTACTTCTCGAAGAATCTGGGGAAATTAGTGGTATGGAGTCGCTGACAATAGCGACAAATAACACAAACTCAATAAAATATCGGATGTAATACCGATGACCGCGTCAATCAATCAGCGCCACAAGCTGGTATCCTGCCAACTAGATGATGTCTGCTTAGATGTGAGTGCAAATCGGAGTACACCGGAGTGATGCAGTCGAATTCGGCTTTTCGCTTTTCGAAAGTTTTACGACGTCGAGAACCAAGAATCGTCCATTAGGTCGGCGACCCAGGGCCACATGTGTCCAATATTGCAGATGAAAGAATCCCTCGCCAATCTCTTTAAATCTCTTCAACTCTTTTGTTGGTGTCTTGTTTACCCGGGGACGAGAACGTCAGGCCCATGACAACGAAGAAGACAGCGGCGGTAGTGATCATCATCAAACGACATACAGATGATGGGATATGAATTCAGACACCTGATTGTCACCAGGGTGACATCGTTGAGAATTTTTCACATTACTCACGTGCCCATATTGCACCACGGAAACGCTTTGAAAGCTATTTCAATAACGAGATACAAACAAGTAACAGATCAAATGATTTGCGTTTTGTCATCGCGTGTCTGGACAAAACCAAATACGGCTACAGTAAACTGTAAACGGCCATGTTGGTGAATTATGTTGCCGTGCGCGGCCCTCGTCCCGGGTCATTTGACTCAAATGACTCAAATGACCAAGTTTGAATCGTGTGGCGTTCCTTCTGAGGGCTTACGGCTGAAACATTTCGTCGAGATTGGCGATGGGTTCTTTCATCTGCGGGCGCCGTTCTGGCGGAAATTCTTTCTGAATATCGGGACTCATATGGCGCTCTGCCGGACCACCAGCGGACGGTTCCTCGTCCTTGATACTGTGAAACTTTCTCCTGGGCAAAAGGCTGATATCGATTTGCTCACCGATAATGGGAACCTGATTGACGCCGTCATAGGTAAACAGAACGCCATAGATTTGTGATCATTCCTTGATATTATCGCCCAGGGACCCATCCGTATCACACTCTGTTTTTCCGAGATTTTTATTCAATGTATCCCAACGCTCAATATTTTGGAACCCCACGACACGTTCGCAATTTCCCTGATATTCCATGGGCGAAGAATAGCATTAACGATCCGGAAACTCTCAAGAAATGTGAAGAAAATTGGCTGTGGATTATAGTAGTTTCTCGCTAATTTTTGGGTTTTTTTTAGGGGAGCCTGATGTATCAATGCGCATTCCTTCTGGATCGGAATTTGACAATCCTCAACCAGAAGACACTAATCATTTCTCAAACGTTGTGGTTTTCCATCGAAAAAGCAAGACTGTGTTCAACGACGACACGCTTATTTATTTCAACCTATCACCCCTGAACCCGATCCGATTGGCAGCGCCAACAGGTCTGCGCTTTCATCCATCCTTGACCACGGTTGGTCTTTATCCCACTAAGGAGGCGCCACAGCAGTTCAAGCAATGGATGAAGGATCTGCTGAACGATTGGCAATTCGCTAATCTTTGCACGGCGCATAACGATAATATCATTGGCCATGCTCATGAAAAAGTATCGCATCTGTTGCAGAAAGTCGATAAGACTCTTGATGATCTGTCCAAGAAGTATGAAAATGACAAATCATAAAGTGTGTTTGTGAATGTTTTGAAGAATGGAATATGATCGAAAGGTATTCAATAAAAATAATCATATTCCGACGGTTTTGTTTCTCTTTGTCTCTGGGCGATTTTTTTTATCTGGGCGGTTAAACCAATAGGATGGTACAACTTCTAGAGCTTATCGCTCCAGATATGAACACCATCGGTCTTGAAACCATGATTTGAACCAATAATTAGATTGCCGTTGTCTGTAGTCGTTCTCAACGGCCGTCGATGCGGATAATGCTTAATCTGGCAATAGCTCCACAGCAACATTTTACCAGGGGTTCACGGCCACGATGACATCAGTGACTATTGAAAAAAAAAAAACAGAATCCTAAATTTTCGCTCAAATTTGAATGGCAGAATAACAGTTCCATTAGAAACGCAATGATGGCATGTTCGAGGTGCCCTAACACTATTTTCTAATAATAAGTAGCAAACCTTCATGCGAAGGTCCCGATTATTGATTTCAAACTCAAATTTTTGCTTGACAATACTGAACTATTCACCCGATATATTTAGTACAACTTTTCGTGACGTGATAATGATTGCGCACAGCCGAATGGAACCAAACCCGGCTATGTGAAACTAGCAAGATACTGTACCGCTAAGCAGCAACCTAAACTCAATCCGTTCGAATTATGAGAAAAATCGTAAATCCGCCTAGAACATGCCTTGAAGGTGATTGGAGCTCAATATTTCAAATTCGCAAATCAGTGATAATCGAAACATTGCATATAATTTCATTGCATAAATTTCGTGATTCCATTAATTTTCTGATTGATCGCTCGTGTCCAAGTCTTCGCATCGGACCGTAGCGCCATAAATATAAAATAGTCCGAGAGATCCATTGGAGAAATGGGTCGCGATGACGATCGCAACGGCGGCGGCATTATTCCCGACCTGTCCACGATCGATGCGTCGCGCCTGGCGCCAATCCTGGGCATCTATGGGGCGCCACAATCGTCGCGTTCGCAGCCCGATTACCTGTTCCCCGTCCAGCACCAGCGCTCGCTTTTCCAGCAAATGACCCTGAATTGCGGTCTGAGTTATGGGAGCGGTCTTGTCCTTGGTGGCCTGTATGGCGCTGCTTTAGGTTTACGCTCGAAGGACGCCACGAATCTGAAACTTCGTGTCAATGCCATCTTGAACGGTGCTGGAAAACGTGGAGGCAGTTTCGCCAACTCATTCGGCACCATGGGTAACGTGATCACCGCGGTAACGACGTCCTTGCTGTTACAGTCCTGATATCTGGCTGTTCTCGTAGCGTTGTTCTATACGTGTTTTAACAACGGCCTGGCCACAATAAGAGACCGATCTGATGTCTATAATGAGATTGGAGGAGCGATGTTAACTGGCATTGTCTATAAGTCCACTCGTACGTTCATTGCCGTTCAGCCATTGAAGTGGTTTTATTCTCTGTTAGTCGGTCTTAACTGTAATTATCAGTATCTGTTCAACCCAATGTCGTACCATAAGATTTTTTAGCTTTTGGACTCGTTTAAGTAAATTTTGACCTAATCAAATTGCTGCGTTTATAGGCGGTGTACGAGCGGCGGCCGCGGCCGGTATTCTCGCTGGGAGCGCCTTCGGTCTCCTGGGTACTCTGCGACACCAGCTGGCGAAATCAGGGTCCGGCTCAACTCTTCTACAGTTTTTGCCCAAACTTGGCTGAACTCACCGCTGACGCGACAACTCACGTCTGGCAAACCCTTCCAGTATACATCTTATATCTTAAAATGGATTGTACATATTGACCACATCTCCGGTGTATATTGTCTGATCGGCCCAATATTGTCTTGAAATGGTGTAGAGCCAAACAGGACAACAATTGCAATGCTAATTTTTTTCGTATCTTCGGTGAAATTGTGTGTTTTCTGTATATTTGACACATTGTTTCGATCCAGCGTTGTGTAGATTGTAGAAATTGTGGTTTTTTACGATTGCCAGCGGTATTTGAGTGTTGATGGTTGTAAATTATGAAACTTGAAACTCACCGTTTGGATTTCCATCAAGTGTCGTCGCAAATGAATATAAATGAATGAGCTGTTTATGGTGGTAACAACCATACGAGACCCTATCGTGGAACAGAGATTTCAGTGTTTTCTTGTCAAATGATTAACCGAAGTGAAGAATGCCGGCTATAAATTGACCCGAATTAAAAGAAAATCCATGACATCGCATTCGCGCGTTATTTTTTCCTCTATAGACCAATAGAATGCCATTATTAATGTGTCGGAACACAAGAATACTTTGCGTCTAGGTCGACCCACGATTTGAGGGCGATTTCCCAATGTAATGGCCTAAAGGGCCTTCGACAAGCAACAGAGTAGAAACCAGCTCGTGAAGGACACCGCTCTCGTGCACGGTGCACCGTGATGGTCAATATTGGCCCACGTGTTATGTACAAAATAGTGAACAGCGATTAAGTTTATGTCCTGGGTCAGACTGGGTCCCATAATTCTTAACCCCTCTTCTGGCGATATATAAACAGCATGAGATGGACCGGTATGATCAACCTTCTCGGCCTTTTGGCTAAGATCAAGTGTAGTATCTGTTCTA
>OUQQ01000125.1:0-38840 GCA_900404475.1 Spongospora subterranea | reverse complement strand
TCCATTGATAATCCCAGATACCGAAACATTTCTAGAAAGCGCCAGTGACCATGTAACGGTTTTGAGTGCTACACAGAACGTTTTTTAACAGAATCTGTTCGCCGAATATGTTCTCATGTGATTGAATTACAGAGCTGTAGGCACGATCGCTGTGAGTAGTGTAGATCAGGTTCCTGTTCAAGAATCCTCTTTCATTTGACAATCCTCTCCCATTATTTACCTAATCCTCTCCCTTTGTTACTGTACCTCATCCCCAACACATCAAATTTCTCTCCATCCCCGCTGCATCAATTTCTCGCCATCCCCATACCGCAACTCCGAGCCATTTGACATTAATTCTGGCGGTTCTGTCAACAACTCGGATTTTAGAATCCTCTTTGACAATGTTTTGCGTCAAATGCGGAATGCCCCAAAGTGCTTGAGCCATTCAATACCCTAGTCTATCGCTGGCAGACAGTACCACAGGCATTTGACGCAAACACTGTCGGAGAGGTTTTTTGAGAATCTCCTGATTATAGTGTCATCCTCTCCCATATTTACTGTACATAATCCTCTCCCATAATCCCAATAAAGCGACACCCACCGGCACCGGGTCACCCATCACAGACAGTGGTGTGGGTTCCTGAATGAGAATGACCCATTAATCATCACCATCAGCTCACAGGCACTCGTTACCCCACTCCCCAATCCCGACACTCCTCTCTCATCATCGTCATCATTGATTATCGTCGTCATCAACTTTGGTCGACAGTGATGAAGATTGTTCGAACGCCGTTAGCGGAGCATAATCGTCGGGAATCGATGGCAAGGGCATTTTCTCCAATGTCAAGCTCCACCATATTCACCCCAATCAAACACTATGAACGTGGTCAACGAGCTGCTAAAGTGTTCGTCAAGCTTCGCGACTTCACCAAACAAGAGCTGCAACAAGGAATGACTGAAGCTGTATTCGCTTCGACAGAAAACAGTTCCATAACGGTTTCAGCTCCAAACCATGAACCTCAAACAGTAAATTCGTTTGAGCGACTTAATTCGCTTTGACCGACTATTTTGTTTTTTTCAGAAGTATTATGACGCCGTATTCAATGGATCATCATCGTGTAAAGACTTTTACAAGACGATATATTCCCCGATAATCGACGAGTTATTCGTCCAAAGGAATATTGATTCGTTGCTGGTCGAGACTAGACTTGACGAGTCAGGAAAAGCTTCACCATTGCAAGGTCTAGATCACGATGCTGGACATTGTCGACGAGCGTTGCATCAAATTTTTGCCCGGTTTGACCAATTGCACAAAAGTCATAATGTGGCAGTTGCTCTACTGGAAGTCTCGAATGAGAAGGTATTCCCCATACTACCTAATATGGCACCCATGATTAGAATTGCAAACTTAGGTATACAATTTACTACCTGGTTCATCGTCAGGGCGATTGCTTCGCTTGGGCCGTTCTGGTTCAATCAGTTCCCCTGAGATTCCTCATGCAATTGTTCGTAGCAGTAAGAACGCGATGCTGCTCATTAAAACAGCAATGTTGAGGAAGCGACGAAGCAAGGCTTCTGATTGTGGTCATGTCGTCTTGTCGATTCGAATCGTTCATCGTGTCGGGGCACAGCAGTACACATCACGATTATCGATGTGTCACCTTGCAATTAATCCGTCCGGCTCAAAAAGCGGCGATGAGGGCAATGATCCGTCGACGTCTGCAATGAATCTCTGTCTTGAAGCCCATAAATGGAATGTTGAACATCCCAAGGATTTTAAAACGGTTCCGTATCCGCAATCGCGACTCACCAGATTATTGTGCTCTAATTTGTCCGATTGTTTTGGGACCACAACGAAGATAATTCATCTGGCGCCTGGTATCGACTACGTCGATTCATCGATAATAGCATTATCGCGTTTATCGCCAATCCCGTTAGACGATTTCTGTCAACTCTCTACACCCATCTCGCGAACATCGTCACCATCGTCGGCACACTCAAAAGATTTGGAATTTGATGAACTTCCTGCATCTTCATCGTCCATTCGTGCTGTCGATCATGCCGATAAATTATTATCCCCATTTGTGATCCATTCATCGGACCTTCGCCCGTTCAGGGTCAAAAGTTTGAAGTTCTTACGGCACGTTGAAAATGTGGTTCGAGGGCAATCAGCCAAACGCGAATCAATCACACGAATGGGGATCGCTTTTTATAAATTGGCGCATTTGGCCAGAAGTCGAAAACAGACCAGTAATTACCTAGAGATTGACATAAATACCGTTGAGAACAAGCTTCCTCTGGATAGTATCAAAAATCGATCCAAAGATGTGCTCAACGACCAGACAAAAATCGACGCCAAAAACAAGGTTTCCGTCATTCCTGGGAATATGAGGTTGGATTGCAAAGATCAATCACAGTGGTTGACCTCAACCAATCATTCATAGAGAGTTGAAAAACAAAAGTGGGTGCGCCCTCACGAGACAAACAGCAAATTCGTGTATTGAACAGATGGATACGGATTCAAAATCTGGTGAGGAAGTAATATCCTCAGTCAAATCATACTGGTCTCCTGTACCAAGATCCGAGTGGGTTTCTGATAGGTTTGTCGGTACCTCGAACTAGTTTCACTTTAGCTGAATATCTGTTAGCGCATCTGCTGTCTGCTTGGCGTGCTATGCAAAGTTCTGGTTCTTGAACAGACGACACCATTGCAGGTACGGGATCGGCCAGGTGTGACGTCAATGCGTTAAAGCATTTTCAGGTCGTGCGGGTTGATATTCTGTGGTCAATGCTGTAGGTTAAACAGTGGCTTGCCGTGGACAAACACGATGGAAAGGGTGTGCAATTTATGCATCCAGGCACGCAACACACCACAAATGGCGAAAACAGCGATGACTACGACAAAGAAGACAACATCGTAACTCAAACATGAACATAAACTTTACACTTTAATAATCACAGATAAAGGCTTCCTGCAAATGGTATCCCACGGAAAATCGATTGGCGAGCACGCTCGAACTTGTCATGAAGTTGATCATTGCCAATACTTTGTGCCCCATCTGCAAGTTGAACCAAAACCTAACAAAAGTTAGGCGCATGAGAGCGTGATTATCCGATCCAACCTCTTGGAGTCTTCTTAGTGTCCTGATTATCGACCCCTCAAACACCGTTGTCTTTTGACACAACTCATGGAAACTCATGCCGCGGCTCCAGTTCAGAACAATAGCAGCCATAGCCCCTGTGAACTGGCCAACATAACTCTCAACCTAGCAAAAGTGAACAATACTTTGTTAGAGTGGGGAATTATTAACTCACATCTAACGGCATGTTGACTTCAACAGAAAGTTCACCTATGCGACGAGCTGTTGATCGTAAAGCACCTGCGTAAACAGGGATAATCAGTGCACAAGTTCTGAAACTCGGTGGATACCAGATACCGAATGCACTGGTTAATGATGAGGGAACTGGCATACCGCCTTTCTCCTGCTCCGTCTGAAGACAGCTAACGAAGGCAGCAGTTTCACATTCGTCTAAATCAGTAAAGACACCGTCGACCTAGTATACGATAAAATACCTATGTTATACAGACGGATCAGAATGCCAGCCAAACTCACCATCAACTCGGTGGCCAGAATTTCATCTAAAGAATCGATTTCACAAGCCAATCTTCCTTTAGGAAGAATGAGCCCATCCGCATCCACGTAATGAAGCCGTCGCAAAAGGCGCAATCGGCTTTTTAATTCAGTACGAAACCTTACTGAACTTGCATCAGACGCGGTTACCTTCAGACCTGAAAGGATTGCCTGTTGGACCTGTGGAAAAAGTGGCGGCTATGATTTAACTACCTTCTATGGTTCGTTGAATTGTAGCATTTTGCTCAAACAGAATGTTTTGAGCCGGTGAGATTTCTGGAAACGTTGATAACACCGGAACCAAAGTGGTCAACCTCTGATCCATACCATTTCAATTGCCGCACATGGAATAACATTGCGACATACACTTCGATGAGTATTAATTGCATCAGCAGTCTCAGCATCAACTTTTTGATCAATGATTATGTCCAAAACCGGGATCGGTCCTAGACTTGACAATCTCTGAAGCTCTGAAATAACTGATACACGCGACGATTTCGGCAATAAATCATCCGGTAGCAGCATCTATGGAATAGATGTTATCATTTACGCTCTGTTCAATGGGCGGTCTACAAACTCGTATGGTAGAAATCTGCTTGATACAGTCCATGTGAAGACGGACGATACGTGCTTGACCTTGCGACGAGAGTGGAGCAACCGCAATGGGAACAGCATCCACAAAATTGCAATTCAGTAAGACGTCGATATAATACTGCGCTGGGGCGAATAATTTCTTGCAGGCGATAAGGACACCTAACGAAGAAAAATATCTATAATGAGTGATGGGCGATGAGGATTGGTGTGGAAATACCCCAGCCTAGGTCAAAAGATAGTGGAACCTGACGAACAAATTATAACAAGTTTTTTTTGATATTGACTGATTCATACAAGTGGGTTGATATATACGACTCGACCAGGCTGCATGAATGGAAGCGCAAATTTCGGATGATGAATATAAGATTGCAGAACGACTTGACTCTCATTTATAGCGTGGCTAATTCGAACATGTTCAGCGACTTGATCGTAAACGCAAGGGCCGCTGGTTGAATCTGAGACGGGTGATTATTGCTAGCATCATATCAGAATTACCTTTCATGAAAATGGGCAACAATATCTTGAGATTGCTTGACCAGCTTCTCTATCTGATCTTTCGCATCTGAACGAGATGACTGATCAAGATAAGCATGAAAGCTAGACACCAAACATTCTCAATACCGAATGGTACCACAGAAGAATTGACGGGGGCCAAACCTATTTGCAAGCAGCAAGTCGGGATTATGAAGCTCAGAACGAGTCATGTTCAATATCGAATTATACGATAATCGGAATTGAGAAACCTATAGTAACGCAATATTTGGAATCATGTCTGTAGCGTTGACTTTAGACGTCTACCAATGGATCACTTTGATTATCAACTAACGCCTCAACCGTTTTGACTTCCTCATTCTGGTTAATCATCAAGATCGAAAGGCCAAATGGGTCGCGATTGCGTCTCCCAGCTCGTCCTGAAACGCAAAATGACGGTCTTGATAATACAGAAGCGATGACACTCCCTAATACCGCTCATTTGAATATATTCACTGCTTGAAAGAGCACGACGTGCTCGGCCATCAAACTTGTCGATCGCCGTAAATACCACAGTTTTGGCGGGCATATTTACACCTACCATAATGCTTAATCTAATGCAATCTGCATAATATGAAAGCGTGTTCATTTACCCAAAGCGAATGTTTCTGTTGCGCATAATACCTTGACTAAGGATTCCTAATATTAACTGTTCATCAATGATAACAACAGCAACCGGCGGGGTTGTACTTGAAATAGAAGCTCGACGACTTCTTTGAGAATTGGCAACATCCCACCATGGTGCACTCCAATACCTGTCCGAATACAATTACAGTATCAAAGGATTGCATGTGATGAGATGAGGAGTTTGCCTTGTTTCAACATGGATAGAAGGTTACGGGCTTGAGGAAGCTGAAGATGACGGTTCATGAAATATCGACAACAAACCCAATGATTAGGTTGTGGCCTTACAGATCTATCCTCTTCAGATAATGACGATAAAGCGTTATCAAACACTTCTTGAACTAGGGCCTGCTCTTGTTCCGAGTTCATATTAAGGTTTGTAAGAGTAATTGCATGAGCTTCACACTCCCTTCGACTGAAGCTGAATACAATTGCAGGATAATAGTTTTGCTGAACCAGCATGGAAAACAGTCGCCCAATACCACTGCAAAATAGCATTCAGCGTGCTCGATATCAAAAGTAGATATCCAGATATGATTACTTATCTCTAGCTTTTTCAGGTACACTCTGAGCGCGACCAATAGCCATATTGAAGTTCTCAATCTGGAATTTCTTATTAGGATCGGAGATAAGATATATTCCTTCTCCTTCTCCTTTCACAAAGACATAGTGGTGAAGAGGTGTAGGTCGTCTCTGCAACGAGATGACAGTCAAATGAAGAATATGGTAGTAGAGTGAATAGACCCATTACCGTCGTTTGTATCACCTTACACGGTGCCCCTTTCAGTTGCGATACCCATCCAGCGAACTGATCCGCCTAACGAAGCCACGTACCATAAATTAGTGTGTGGAGGTGCATGGAATGCAACTTGAACCTACGTTGGCAAGGGTTGCCGACAGGAAGACTAGCTGGACAGTAGGTGGGCATAGGATAATAGCTTCCTCCCATACCACGCCTGTTCATGTTCCGGTTGAGTGCGACTAGATTCATCAATCGCGCCCCATCTTACCTCTCTCTCTGTCTCGCATGTAACTACCAATGTGGGTTAATGAACAGTAAACACTTGATGAAACCCGAACCGCTTACTGGATTTCGTCAAATATAATCCATTTGACCTCTTGAATCTCGACAGCGCCTCTATCTGAAGATGGACTCAAAGAAGGTAGTTTAGGGAATATTCCCCACCATACAGAGCATATTCCTCAAGATCTCTGTTGTCATCACTAGACATGGCGCATCTGGATTCAACGATAGATCTCCTGTCTTCAAACCGACTTGATCGGTCCCAAATTCGTCTTGCAACTCCCTGAATCTGAAAAACGTGTTTACGAAACCGCCCAGTTACATTGATCATGCAATCTTGATTACTTTTGATTGGATAAAGCTTTGACAGGCGAAGTATATATAACGCGATGTGAATCTCGTAATGATGCTGCAATTGCATATCTACCAAAACGTCAATCTACCAGAACATTACCGTCCGACATATCGGCTTACTCGGCTACCGATGTTTTACCGGCCGATGCTGGAGATCAAATCAGCAAAACAACAATGTCAGAAAATGCTGACGTGGAATATAGTGTGAAAGGAACATACTATGAGCAGCGACCATAACTGATTGTCCCGCATCTATACAATCAATCGCTTCCTTCTGCCAATCGTCCAAATCAAAAGAAAATTGCTTTGCTGGTTTTGGAATCTGATCCAGCACCATGGCGGTGGGAGGTGAGTCGGCCCGGTTGGCTGCCGCTAATGATGGAGCAGTGATCGGCACCCTCTGGCTGACGGCCGGCCAGTCGTCACGGGATTATAATAGAGTAATAATTGTGCCCGCCAATCCTTCCTGGCCCTGTGTTGCTTCCCCTTGCTCAAACTGAACGTCTGAAACCTACGCCCACGCCGTTCAGACTACAGAGTTCGAAACCCAGCAAAACTGGTTTTTTCACCAGAAACCTACCAAAAGTTCCTACATACAACAACATCGGCCACAAATGGCTTGATTTGTTGATCAAATTTTGATGGTATTGCGGACACAAGTAACTGAATTTGAAAGCAGCCTTTTTTTCATAAATATTGGCAATTGCTGCTTTGAAAGTGAGTACCGGATTTTTTAAAAAAAGAAACGATGGAGGTTCTATTAAAGGCGAGAAGTTATGGACCTGGGAAACCGGCATGTGGCGTTGGATCAATAAATAGACACAATTGATGTCGGAATGCCGTTCAAGCGCACAAAGCTTATTCCTCAGATACATAATATATTACACCTATGAAATTGGGCATGGTACTTGGCGATACACGAGTACGTCTTCACAGTCATGGCTCGGTCCGAGGTGTTACATTCCACATATCTATGCACGGAAGCAGTAACGTACAACGCGATACTCCTTCGAAATTTGTGTGTCCGTAATGGACATGTTGAACGAACACGACCTGCAAAGGTCGGCAGGCGCTTACAACAACTTCGTGATCCTAGATGTGTGCGCCTGTTATAACACGTTTTGGAAACCTGGTAATCACTGGCACTTGCAATGTGGTTATACAGTACCAACATGACAATCGGCGGTGTTAACTGTGATAGTTGTGTTTTGATTCCCAAAGATGAGATGTTCTCGGTTAACTTAAAAAATCCTAAACCAATTGAGAGAATGAAAAAATCCCTAAAAAATACCTGTCACATCTATTGATTTTATTACCGACAGCACAATCAGTACAAGGCTGAGCGCGCGTGTCGCAAGACCCTGTAAAAGAGGACAATCCAGAAAGGGGACAATTTGTGGAGTTCAACTTGGGTTTTGTCATCTGTGACACGTACGACCAGCAGTTGCGTGTTAAACATGATCATCGTCATTAAAATTATCGAGACGCAGGATGCGCCTCTTGCTTCCGATGTTAGTGATCAGTATCTGGTAGTTCTTGACACTGGAGAATAAACAACGGTTTGAGAATTAAGACAGCATTCCTACAGGATAGCTGTGGCGACAGCCCTGTATGATTTGCCCAGTCCCATATCGCCCCAAGCAAATGCGCCACAAAAGATCATATTACACCTTTATCGCGAAATAAAAGTGTTGCCGTTTCGTTCACCGTAACGACAAATATATTCGCAAGATTGACCCAACAAATCTGGTTTACAACACCGGTACTGATAAGTTTCAATTTTCCACGACGAACATCAGCACCCTCTTGATTGAGGGACATGCGCGATGGAAAAGGCACAGTCATAGTCCATTCGTTCAATCATGTGAGACTCACAAGTACTGTACGACATTATCGAGACGGCTGCGGACGGCGGCGGACCCGTTTCCTGTCTTACACTCAGCGAGGACGGGGTGTGGTGGGGTGACTTCAGAGTCCGTAACGCTGTTTGCTCTATCGTCATCTCGTATCGTCAAGACAGAATGTCGGCTCCCCAGGTCATTGCCTTCAACCCGAATCCTATCGTCAATCGGCCTGACGTAATGCGTATTCTGCTTAGATTGTCAACCCGAAGCCCTTTTTGCAGGATCTCACAGGGAAACCGGTCGCGGTTAAGCTAAAATGGGGCATGGAATATCGCGGGTTTCTTGTCTCTGTCGATGCATATATGAACCTGCAACTCGCTAGCACTGAGGAATGGATTGATTCCAAATTTGCAGAAAATCTAGGCGAAGTTCTAATTAGGTATTGCCAATATGGAGTTCAGCAATTATCGAAACTCATCGGTTATCTTATAGGTGCAACAACGTCTTGTATATTCGCGGTGTTCCCGAAGATGTCCAAGACTTTGAAGAAACAGCCGAAACCGATGACCCAATGGGTCGCCCTGAAGAATAGACCTTTATAAAGTTGATTTTAAGCTTAATGAACATCCGCGGATTGCATTCAAAAGTTCAACAGTCGAAAGCTGTTGTTTTGATGTAGTAGCCGTGTTGCTTAACAGTTCGTCAGTGGCAGACGTTGCACTTGAAATGTGAATCAGTTCAATGGGCTCACTCTCGAAATGTTTTTTGACTTGACGATGTCGATTTCGTCGCAGAAGAAGACGACCCACAATTCCAGATACGGTTTTTGTTCGGATTTTTCACAGATTCAATCTCAGATGAATTTCATGATCAATTGGTACTTGCACTTCTAGGATTACAGTCGACTCAAATTTGGGATCGAAGTTCACTGCTATTCATTCCATGGCGCTAATGTTGAATTCCAACCAGACCCAAGCGCAAGGGTTTGCTCAAGACTTTCAGCGGATCCAGGCGTTGATAGATTTACAGAAAATATTTCTTGCTGATTCGGCATTGTCCGAATTGAGGCGTCAAACATCATCATTAGATCTAGCGGTACAGCCGCCCAAGGTTCGCCCGTTTCCAGCACCTCTGTTAAGCGATGTTGAGCCAATCGACGACTCAGGTGCTATCGATCGTTGAAGAGCTTCGCACTTGTCCAGCTTTCGAGGTTCTAGCAAAAGACGTTAAAAATGTTCGCACCTTGCTGAAAGAGGCCAAATCCGACGGTCTAGGATGGACGTTATCAAGCGAAGATAAGGTCAGTTGTTGAAGCATTGTCCTGGATTATTGTAAGGGCCCATTGTCGTATTGGTATCTGAAGGTCCTTTTTTTGAAAACATTTCATCGAATTGACGATAAAGGGTTTTTATCGTTGAAGGTTGAAGCCAGGAGAATGGAATGCTCTTTGTTCGACCTGTTAAGTATGTAGGAATTCCGATTCTCACCTCGTTCCATGCTAACCATTTTTAGCGATTGCCAATGAGTTCGACCTTCTGCCAAAGATCCTTTCCAATTCGTTGATGTCGCTTGAAGTACATCCTCTCCTTATCAACAAGTTCAGGAAGTTGATGCACGTTAAATTCACACCAATTTGGCCATTTACCCCTCGGGATTTGACCCTTGACATGTCTGGATTTGACTTAACTGAGGAAAAATGTGTCTGTCTCTTTGGAGCGTCGTTTGAATCGGCTCCTGATGTGGGTGTTGTTGCGCCAAAGGTTAGCCCTGAATTTGCGGAAAATCAGAGTTTCCTTGGACTGACTGATTGAATCAAGGCTCTTGATCAGTTCAGTCGTATTGTAGTTTTATCAGCAGGCGCAGTCATCAGGCCCATATCCGAAAAAATTACATCCATGGTCATCATCGTTGACATCGACCTGAGGTTGGGCGTTATTCCTCCATCGCTTATCAACTTCACCGCAAGAAAGCTGTCCTTGCCTATACTTAGGGTATTTGGTCACTATTGCTAAATCATTTCGAGAATTCTGATGAGCTAGTTTGCCAGCTTTTTGTTAATAGCGCATGTAAGGTTGGTGAAAGTGAAGATCATCAGAAGCGGCTCAGAGAAGACGCACTTGGAACATACAAAGAAATACGAAACGCTATGGTTAACTACAATTACGAAGATAGTGTCCTAACCGAACAACAATCTTATGGAACCAATCCTGATCTTTTTGAGTTCTGACATAAAACACACAAAAACCAATCAGTTCAGTGTTTCAAATAGATGACTATCAGCACAATTGCTTCTCAAAAGACACTCTTGGTTGCATCTGTCAGTACATATCGTCTGACATTTACTGGGTAGTGGTCCTTCGCATACCATGCGCAAACGTGTACTCTGTATTGATCGAACATTATACCTTTCATTACCCATATGGAAGTTATCCAGCAGTTTGCCGAAAATGAGACATATCTGTATGCTCTCAGGCAGCAATTCCAGGTTCAAGTCCCTTTATCAGTACAGGATGTCGCAAAGAGCGAAATTGCTGCTGCCAGATTAACGGAGACCTTAGAGGCGGTCCTTCGCGAACCATTAGGAATCGTTTTTTTCAATCAATTTCTGCGTACGATCAAATGTATCGATATGACCCTGTTTCTTGGGGAAGTGATGCAGTTTGAAGAATTACCTAACGGCGCGTACAGATGGCAGGTCTGCAAGAAGATTGTGCAAAAATACTTACAGAAGGAATCGCGGTTATCAGTGACAGTCGCTGAGCCCATACGAAGGCTTATTTTATCGAAGCTTGAACGAAGATCCGACGATGAAGATATATTTGCCTCAGCAAAACGCAATGTGCAACGAGATTTGTTGATGGACGCATTTCCAGAGTTTCTGTATAGCCACTACTATTCTAGGCTTTTGTCGTTTCGTGCGAAAGAGACGATGACGGTTTCTAGACGTGATTTCGAGTTCATACGCGTGTTAGGCAAAGGTGGGTTCGGTAAAGTTTACGCGGCGAGGAAGCTGGACACACGACAGATGTACGCGTGCAAAGAGATGAGCAAAGAGAGGGTAATTGAGAGAAAGCGAGAACGCCTGCTACAAAATGAGGTTGGAATATCGTGAGTTGGTTAAAAATCTGACCTGGTAAAACCAAAATTGACACATTCAGAGGCATTTTCTAACCCGAGTTAGCCATCCATTCATTGTGGGACTTCATTATGCCTTTCAAAATCATACTAATTTGTATTTCGTAATGGATCTGGTAACTGGTGGTGAACTGGAATATCATCTTCACAATAAGGGCCGATTTGCATTATCTTGGGTCCGGTTTTACGCTGCTGGAATTGTTCTAGCCTTGTCTCATTTACATAGTCAGTCGATTGTATACCGCGACTTGAAATTAGAGAATGTTTTACTGGACAGTGATGGTAAAAACATTTTACTCATGTTTTGAAACACACTGTTAATATGTTCATCAGGATATGTGAGATTGGCCGACCTGGGTTTGTGTGCAACGCTGCCCGATGGTCAGCAGCTTTACGAGCATTGCGGGACCAGATCGTTCATGGCTCCAGAGCAGTGTATGGCGGGATATAGGTTTGAAGTAGACTGGTGGGCTTTGGGCGTCTGTATTTATAAGATGCTGACCAACAAAAACCCATTCACTAAGATATGGCGAGAGCAAGAGAAGCCTAAAGAGGGCCTGGTGTCCTCAATTTTAACTAGGTCAATCCGGCAACTAACCAGTATCAAGACATCAATTAGTCGCCGAGAGGTGAGGACGACAATCAAAACACCGATTGGAGGTGAAGGTGGAGAAGCCGCTGCAGGCCCTGATACACCGATATCGCCAATGAATGTCAAGGCTGCACTGCCAGATACAGAGAAGAAAAAGCATATTGATACGATGAGAAGGCGAAAAACTACCTTACTTCGAGGAATGTTCGAATCAGCCATTAGAGATATGGTTTGGCCAGAGAATATCGATGAACACGCCAAGTCGTTTGTATTAGCGACCCTGCAAATGGACTCAAATGTTCGATTGGGTCATAATGGAGCGGATGAGATCAAAAACCATGAATTCTTCAAAGGATTTGACTGGAATCGATTGGAAAGAAAGCACATGGTGACACCGTTCATACCAAGCAATGGTTCAGTAAACGCAGAATACGTTGAAGCCGCTGATAATCCAAGCAGCAAGAAGAGGTACCCAGTATTCGCTGATTTCGATTATGTCGCCCGTACGACATTTCAACAAGAAGTTATGAACACAATGCATGACTTTGAAGATCTCATCGCCTACCGCAAACATCCACCGCCGACTAAACTGGTATGAACTAACCGGTAATCTCAAAATCTTAACACGAATGTATCATTTGATATATTCGAATATTTAGCCTTTACAAAGCGAATCATTTGCTATATAAAAACAATCGAAGTGATCCTATTGCTGTAATGGTTTGGTGAAGAAGCAGCAATGGGTTCCGTACAATGATAAATGAACGCGGTGTTTACTATCTGAACACATTTTGGCAGACGGAGGGAGAAGGTGTGTATCGTTATGTGGTGACATTACAACAATAGAGCGTGCGCGTTGTTTTTTCCGGTATTGTAGTGAATAGTGAGAAACGGGTTACACACGACTGGATATCAATCACACTGTTACATTCATGTCGTGCAAATATCGATTCGCTATCGACAGCGGGGGTAGGTTATTGTTCTCATACTATGATATAAGTAATCAAGAGCTAAACCGGTTTGTGGCACATCAAGGCACCTTCACCGATGTATTCGCTGAAAGAAGCGACGGCCAGGACCCTATAATCCTTAAACTACTTTCAAAAAGCAGCTCGTATCCTGATGCGGCCAGGGAAGGGATTCGACGAGCGCTGGAGATAGGAACTGGTCTACCTCATGCGCCAGATCAACCTTTGGATATATCAAACATTGGTAATGAATCTACTACAAGGTCAAATATCAGGCCTGACTTTTGAAGTTAGAATCAATCCGACTGGGAACCACAGTAGCTACCAACTCTCTACTAGAAAGGAAAGGCGCCCGTGTAGGATTGTTAATCACGAAAGGGTTTGCGGATCTCCTACAAATTGGGAATCAAGCGCGTCCAGACATATTTTCATTGGAAATTTCCAACCCTGACCTGCTTTATGAACAAGTTGTTGAGATAGATGAAAGGATTCAGATAATTCCAAACAACAATAAGGTCATCGTGCATAATCGTCGCCACGTGTGATGATGGGGCCTTATTTACTGCCTCGGTACAGGCTGATTTTGATGAATTTGGTGCGAACTTAAAACAAGGAATCACCAATGAGAATGTCAAGATTATTACCTCACCTAATTGTGAACAAATTAGGCAGTCGCTTACAACACTAAAAGACATCGGAATTGGTAGTATCGCTATTGTGCTGATGCACTCGTTTACCTTCAAAAATCACGAGCAATTAATCGCAAATATCGCGAAGGTTGGTCGAATTGGCAAGAGTTCGTTGTCCGTTGCTGATGCGATCAGTCAGGAGGTAGGCTTCAGACATGTCACCGTTTCGTCGATGATTCTGCCCATGGTCAAGATTGTATCTCGAGGATTCACTGCTTGTGCAGATGCGTATCTATCGCCATGCATCTCTGAGTTAGTGTGGTGCCATTTTCCAGATGCTACTGTACCGATTGACGATTGTTATTCTTAGCTATATATCTAGTTTCAGCGCAGGATTTGATAATGGTCTACTCTCTCTGGCAGACGTTTCGCTTATGCAATCTGATGGAGGGCTTGCCAGGATATCTGAATTCACCGGATCCCGTGCTATACTATCTGGTCCTGCAGGTGGTGTTATAGGATATTCGAAATCAGCTTTTCATGAACAGCCTCCTGGTAAACGCTTCCCCGTTGTCGGGTTTGACATGGGCGGTACTTCAACAGATGTTTCTCGATATGATGGAAAGCTTGGTAATCGTCTGCTGACTGTTGTTTGACAAGAAACTTCAATTGGCCACTACAGAGCATATATTTGAAAATACAATAGCTGGCATCTCTTTATTGGCCCCACAACTTGACATCAAGACAATCGCTGCTGGCGGTGGGAGCTGTCTGACTGTTGATTCCGGGATGTATCATATTGGTCCGGATTCAGCTGGAGCCGATCCCGGTTCAGTAAAGCACTTAATGGGTGTCTGCCTAGTTAATGTGCATCATCATAGGTCCCGCATGCTATGGCAAAGGCGGACCACTGTCTCTCACCGATGCTAATCTCGTTCTCGGGAGAATTATACCAGCTCAGTTTCCGAAAATCTTCGGAAAAGGTAAGCTTTGACCATCATGAAATTTGGACATATGCGAATTTTATGAGTTAGAATCGACTGAGCAGCTAGACGAGAGAGCAGCCAAAGTCAAATTCCTCGAACTGATTGAAGCGCATGATGAAGAATGTCAAAATATGACTATTGAACAAGTCGCTTTCGGATTCGTTCAAGTCGCAAATGAATCAATGTCCCGGCCAATCAGGAATCTTACTCAATCAAGAGGTTATGATGTCTGTGACCATATATTGTCAGAGAAACTGTCTATTGCAATTTAACGGTTGGCTCATGGTAACTTATTTATTCAGAGCCTGTTTTGGGGGCGCGGCAGGCCAACATTGCTGTGCCATAGCAGTTTCACTTGGAATAAAAAAAATTTTCATTCATCGATACTCGGTAATTATGGCTGTACGGCGCTTCATATTTTGTTTGCTGAAACGATTTTTTTTAGGGAATTCTGTCAGCTTACGGTATTAGCTTAGCTGATGTGGTTGTAGAACGTCAAGAGCCTTGTGCACGTCCATTAAAGGTGGAGAGATGCATTGATTGCTACTTTACAGAACGATTTCAGGCGCTATCAGACAATGTTAAACGCAGGCTGATGTCTCAAGGATTTACATCAGAACAAATATTTACTGAGGAGTATTTGAACTTGCGATATGCAGGAACAGAACAAGCGGTTATGACGTTGCAGGGAAGGTTGGGATTCGAGCAAGAGTTTATTAGTTCTTACAAGCGTGAGTTTGGGTTCAATCTTGACCGGGACATCGTAGTAGACGATATTAGGGTTCGCGGAATGGCCAAGCAACCGATGCGAATCCGTGAGAAGCTTCAAGAATGTGGAAATGGCAACTTGATTCCATCGGCGCAATTACGTGCAAAGTGCTGGTTTCAAACGGGCGTTGACCATCACAACCGACCCTTAGTTGCCGCAGTTGACACTGTAAATCCTATAGTGAATGCAACTTCACATAGTAGTCAATTTTTTATCAGGCTGTTTTCGATTTGCAGAGTTTATTGGCTGGACACGTCATTCACGGTCCTGCGATCATTGTGGACCGTACGTCAACAATTGTCGTCGAACCGCGATGCAGCGCCATCGTTTCTGCGTTTGGCGATATCGATATTGTCGTTGAGTCTAGCGCAAACATCGTTCTGTCCCCAACCATTTGCGACCCAGTTACATTATCAATATTTGGCCATCGCTTTATGGGTATTGCCGAACAAATGGGTCGAACATTGCAAAGGACTGCCATTTCCACAAATATCAAAGAGCGCCTAGGTAGTGTTGGCATTTTGATTTTCTTAGAATCTAAGTGATGGGGTAGACTTTTCATGTGCAATATTTGGACCTGACGGTGGGCTTGTTGCAAATGCGCCACATTTGTAAGCTGCACCCAATCGCTTGCCTGAAGCTAACAATCGTATTGTTGGTTAGACCGGTGCATTTGGGTGCGATGCAGGAGGTATATAGCTCTGTGAATGTGCAGTGCTGCTATACTGATTGTGTTCGGTAAGGCTGTGAAATATCAAATATCTTATTTGGGCTCTGCCTGGAGCAAGGGTGACATAATCATGTCCAATCACCCGGTGTAAGTTGCTTTCTAATCAAGGCATTTTCAAACTGACGTTTTGTGTATTGATAGGGCTGGAGGATCACACCTTCCCGACATTACAGTTATCACTCCAGTGTTTATGGAAAGTTTTTCCAGCGCAGTGTTCTTTGTCGCATGTCGTGGTCATCATAGTGATATCGGCGGAATCACACCGGGTTCAATGCCAGCATTCAGCAAAGTTATAAATGAAGAAGGAGCTGCATTCCACTCTTTCAAACTTGTTTCAAACGGTGTTTTCGACGAAGCTGGAGCGAGACGATTACTGAGCTGTTCGCGAAACGTCAATGACTGCATTAGTGATCTTCATGCTCAGGTAAATTTCGTGATGTACCCAGCATACGTGCTGTCATGACCGTCTTGTTCGTTAGGTCGCTGCGAACAACAAAGGAATCCGATTACTTGAAGATTTAATTAAGCAATATTCTTTGAACATTGTCCATGCCTACATGAATTTTATTCAAGATAACGCAGAACGTGCGGTGCGGCAAATGCTAGTTGACTTGTCAACGTCAAGAGGGTTATTGGCAATTGATACTGTTTCCGCTTTGGACTACATGGATGATGGTAGTCCTATTTCTTTATCAGTTACTATTGATCGCAAGTCAGTCCGTTGATCCGTTTACTACCTCGCTCATCGAATTTTTAGTGATGGCAGTGCATTATTTGACTTCGCTGGTACCGGATCTCAGGTTTATGGCAATTGGTATGGAGTATTCATATTGCCGTCCTCAGAAGTACACCTTAACCACCATTATTGAAGGAATGCCCCTCGCGCCATTACGTATTCGGCAATAATATATTGTTTAAGATGCTTAGTCAGAAGGGACATTCCTTTGAACCAAGGTCTGTTACTCCGCTAACGCAAATACGTCCGATTTTTAATTTTTTTACAGGTTGTTTACGGCCAATTCAGATCTTGATTCCAGAAGGTTCGCTCCTTCATCCGAGTAATGATGCCGCAGTAGTCGGAGGAAACGTTCTTACGAGTCAACGTGTTACTGATGTTATTTTGTTGGCCTTTAAATGTTGCGCAGCATCACAAGTTGGTAACCTTATTTTGGGTGAATTGTACTACTGAAACGATGACATAATGTGCTTTAGGGGTGCATGAATAATTTATCGTTTGGGATTGATGGCAAATTTGGCTATTATGAAACAATAGCAGGCGGTAAATTCTTATCAAGTAGATCTTTCGCAACCCTAATGATTGGGTATGTTTAGGATCAGGAGCAGGTCCAAATTGGCATGGTAGATCGGCTGTCCATACGCATATGACCAATACTCGAATTACTGATCCGTAAAAATATCAAGGAGTAGTTTTCATCATCGTGCGTGAATTGACTCTGTGTCGTTAGGGAAATTTTTGAGAGACGATATCCTGTTATACTTCGATCATTTTCAATTCGGAAAGGGTCTGGCGGAAATGGAAGATTCACGGTTAGACTATCTTCGTTGAGTATGTACAGATAATAACTTTAACCATCAGGGTGGTGACGGCGTCATCCGAGAGATTGAGTTTTTGTCATCTTTGACCATTTCTATTTTGTCGGAGCGTCGAACCCTATCACCATATGGCATGAACGGAGGGGAACCTGGAAAGCGAGGACGGAATGAACTAATTCGAGCTGAAGATAATCGGCTTCTTCATCTTGGAGGTAAAGATACGTATCCTATCAGAAGAGGTGACATAATTCGCATTTTGACACCTGGTGGAGGTGGCTATGGAAAAGCTGATTCAAAAATTCAATGTGTTGAGTAAAAAGTGACTTATCTTTGGTCTGTCCCCGGAGAATGTGTTTGTTTACCAGATGTCGTGCATCTTCTGGGCTCAAATACTTGGACCCTTGCAACATTAAGGTTCAAGCTGATAATAGGGTCGATCGAGTACTTAGATCCAGATTACCAATGCAATTTTTATTGTGTTTCAACACAACTATTGGCTTTGCTATCTCAGAACGAGCCTAATGTCGAGAGAACAAATCGAAGAGGGGTCAAATAACGGATTTTTAACTGATAGAAGCTCTGTGAGAACACGAACTTTGCAGGACCATGATTCTAACTTCACATTGCGATATGTACAAAGGTTTTCTCCGAGATCAGTAGAGGTAGCGCTGTTCATTTGAATAATTCTCGATATATATATTGTGCGTCTAGGCATGCGCAAGAGAGGGGATCATTGCGGAAGATCTCATTCCTATCAAATTGGAAGATCTGGAATTTGACCCCGAAGATTCGCCCGCTGTACGTAATCTCCGCTATGAACATGCTGAAAACCGCAGGTACTCATCATCAAAGCGTCTGGAAGAAATTCTGTACAATGGTTGAACAACGAGCAATTAGACTTGAATTGCTGGAGCTTGTCAGGGAGACACGAACTCGTCTGGTGGAGAGTAAGTGGCAGCCGCCTCTTGATATTGACAAGGTGCGTTTTAGTATCTACTGTTCGTCTTCTCATCCCGTTAAAACGTTCAGCTGGCGAAAAAAAACGTTCCTCTAGACGCCATACAAAAAATTGTTGGCGGAGCAACAGCTGATATGATTGAGACAGAAAAAAGCCGATTACAGAAGTTGATGGCAAGACAGGTGGGCAGATCCCGTTTGTCATAGGCAAACGCTGACAGAGTATATGCTATGACAGGAAAAGGAACTCGAACAGTTGTTGAAAACAGAGATGAAGGCTCTCAGCTTGAAAGAAAAGCAAAAACAGAAGGAATTGGCGCAAAAACACAAAGAGGAAATTCTGCACAGGCAACGAGTAAAAATGCAGCAGGAATTGCTAGACAAAGCTAGACAATTGGAGGCAAGGAAGGCTGAAGTAAGGTATCGATTGGTCGGTCGGGCTGCAAGCTGATTGATGCGTCAGGAGGAAGCGAAAGAAAGGGAACGTCGGAAAGCACTTCAAGAAGAAATATACGCGAAATCGATGAAAGCGCAGCGAGAGCAGCGGCAACGTGAGAGAGAACGAAGGTCAATATACATCAGCTGGAAATTTGTGTAAGAGGCAACCGGTTCACAATATTTAGGAATGACGCCAGAAAAAAATCGGAGGAAAGGTATTCTAGGCAGCTGGAGTTTCGAAACAGAACCGAAGTTAATCAATCATCCGTTGACAATGATCCCGCGAGCTGAGCGTTGATATGTAGGCAATCAATGCTGAAATCAACGACCGAATAATAACAAAACTTCAAGCTTTACAGCGAAGAGATGAAATGAGGAGGAGAAAAACGGAAGAGCAAAAGAAAATGGTGACATTCAGTATTATTGACAATTTCGTTTGGAGCTCACAATAATTGCGACTCAATTTCGGTTAGGCCATCGCGCAAAAGGCACGTTTAGCACAGGAAAGGCGCGAAAGAGTGGAACAAACACTAGCAATGAACCAGATGAAAAACGAGGCGAAGCGAGCGCGTTTGGCTGAACAGATGGAATCGCAATCACGACAGCTAGAGAACTTCGCCGACCATATGCAAACTAATATGTCGGATATGAACAAGCAGAAACGGGTTTGTCGTTGAGTTTAGCCGTCTCGATGATGCTAAACTGCTTCGTGACAGGAAGCTGATTTGAAAAGAAAACAGATTAAGGACGAGGCTGATAAAGAGCTGGAGAAAAAAATCAACAAGGTCCTGGAGAAAAACCGAAAATCGCAAATAATGAAAGCCGAACTAGATAAAAAGAGACATGAGCAGCAAGAAATTAAGAAAGAGCAACAAAGACTGAAGCTTCAGGATAAACTCGATAATGTTGAGAGGTAGATTACACTTTGTAAACCAAAACACAACTGACCACGCGAAGGAAGAAGCGCATTGACGACTATAGAAGGATACATATAGCCGCCAAGATCCATCAAGATGCCGAACGAAGTCGTGTGCTACAGCGCGTCAAGAGCGAAATGATTCAAGAAGTGAGAGCATTTTGGAAAGAGATTATTGTCGAGCAGAAACTGATTTGTGGTCGAACTTCAGAGAAAGCGCAACCATGTCCTGGCACAAATACAGAAGGAAGAGATCATCAAAACATTTCAGAACCTTCGACTGTCCGAAAATCTGCGATCGCTAACCAGGTAAGGCGATTGTTCTGAACAAAACGACCATAGTCATGTTTGCTTGTATAGGGTCGAGCGGCCACAATCAGCAGCCAACGAGGTTAACAGCAGAGTTTCAATAACAAAAATTTTTTAAACAAAACCCCAGTATAAAACATCGAACGACTTTCACACATCTTGTATGGAAATGAACTAGGCTATTTATACAAGTACTTTCCTCCTGAGTAGAGTCCTGAAAGCTTCAACCGGGTCGCCACTACTTTCACGTAATACTTGTTCAGCCAATTCCTCATCGATATCCATTTGAGCAGCAACCAGTTTGACGTTGTTGGGGTCGACCTTCACTAAACGAAGCTCCTTGTCCCGAGCCGCTTTTGCAGCTTGGTTGGTCTTCTCTTCTTTTTCGAAGATGGACATCACCTGTAAAGCGGAAAACCATTAATCGACAACACCCTACAGTGCGATAACGACAAGGGTCTAGACATTTGACATTCGATCGGCATCTAATTCCGACTCCTCGACAAAGTCGGTAACTCGCTCCAGATCCCGTGCTTCCTCCCTTTCTTCGCAGCGATTCTCCTCGTCGGCCGCGGCTTCAACCTTGACCTCATCCGCCATCTCGGTCGCCTTGGACTGAAACTGACCAAATGGGTGAGAGGTAAAATGGCGCAATCACCACTCGGGAAGGCGACGGAGTTTGTTCGTTCAACGCTTGATGACTGGGGCGTTTCATGGAAAATATTGACCGGTTTTTTGGCGATCTATTCATCTGTGCGACTCACTCATATATACTCTCGCGATCCTGACGCTCATCATCAGCATGTTTGAAATACTGCAACAGGCCGGTTTGTTTGCGAAGCTGGAGAGGCGTGTTTCGATGCGGATGAAGATGAATTTCTCGGCGATGTCGTATCCGAATCCGGTACTCGAAAGCACGTTTTTCCAATTTGCGAATCGACCGGCGTGCTGCAGTTTTTCGAGTTATGCTGGACATGTTGATGATGAGTGTCAGGGTATATGAGCAACATAACTAATAACTACTGTGGTCATATGTGAGATTCATGTTGACACATTCGTTCAAATCTGTTTAGCATTAACGCAATGACTTTAATTATTAGGGATGGATCCAAATTCGGTCTAGCTCAATATCTACATCTGCCTGTGTTTGTGTGATTTCAGCTGAAAAGTTGTTGATGTGAAATACGCGCGCGCTTACACTTTTAGGGTGCACCTTATAGGCTCTGAACAAGTTACTGTCCTGGGGATGCTGGATTATCATAAGCTCCTCGTCTGCCAGATGTGTCCAAACCTGACAAAAGTTTATACCTCTTTGCGATCCGCCTCAAAGGGGCAGTACAATAACCGCACCGACCTTTCCCAATGCAGGTTGGAGTTTTCCCTTAGTCTCGCCTTTGACCAGGCGGTTTGTAGTGATGATAGCGACCTTATGCTCACGAGCGAGTTCTCTGGATATCTGCAACGCCATTTGCTGAGAGGATATTTTGCGGTGCACATTTACTACCTGAATCAACGTTGCCTTGAGATTTGCTGCCCATTTATTTTCCAAGGGCGATAATACGGCAGCCGGGTCGTCAATCAAAATCAATCGTAAACCAGTAGCGAATAAATTTCTCTAATCAACGGCCCTCTGCATTAATACTCATACAATGCATTTGATTGGACCGTTTTCACCCTTAGGCAGACGTCCCTTTCCAGACTTGCCAGTGTGTCGATAAGAGTTAGTATTGTCGGGGCGTAGAAACACCTGATGTTATTGAATATCTGCGATTTGATATCGCTTTTAGTTGGCATGGGTTGTGTTAGCACCAATACGATATTTGACCTTCAGAGGCAGAGCACTTGACAGTCTAAGTAATGTTTGCTGAATTGCGAAACGAGGTGTCGAATGCAGGTATGCGACAGTACATGAAGATTGTTGCACAGCGTTGATAGCTGCATTCCACATAATCTATTACAATAACTTGTCAATTTGACCAGCTGGAGGCGATATTGATAATTAACGACCTTGGTGGTAAACGTCGACGAATCCCCATTCAGGGTGACGATGAATCCAGTAGCGATACCGGAATAGGACAAGAGCTGGTCGAGTTCAGGATATCCCGACGAAAACAGCAGCGATTGATGCAAGGCGTGATGATATAAGGTCAAGGCCGACGGCATGATAATCTGGTTGACCAGGGCCAGGCCCAGGGGCGGGTATGGCCGACCCAGGACCCCCTACCACTGTCACCCACCACTGCTCACGGTAACATAGCTGGACGGCATGCGTTGGCAAACCGCATCACTGAATACCAGGCATCTCCTCCATTCCCACAAATTCGCAACTATTTCGCCTGGGATGAAGGAAGGAAGTTTCGAACAGGGTGTTTGACCGCTATAAGTTCGTGTTTGCTGCGATAAAATCTCGTCCGGTTCTAGCGAATGTTACTTATATACAGACAATCCTCTGGCCGTGGTCAGCGTTGGGGTAGTTCTGGGATATTTTATCAATCTGTTTCTGTAATATCTCATCAAACGAGTTCTGGGATGACGTCTTGATGGGGGATATCTGCCCATTGTTAGAGACATGGTATGGTCTGTCATCCGCTTATGATCAACTCCACAAAGCGGATACACGCTCAACCGCCCACGACCTTGACAATGAATTCCAAACCGCTCTGCACCATCCGTCTGGCACACCACAAACCTTGCGCCGTCGGGCTCTGCTAATTCAGAATATACTCCAGCGGTTTTCTGTCAAGACAATGCATCTGGTGAAGGAGATTGTCTCGAAAAACGTTGATCGACATTCCACGACAATAGATGGGATTGACCTGACATTCGTCAATCCAGATGAAATCTCAAAGTATTCGGCGAGGCTGAGGTCGCTGTCAATGATGAGCCATATTCAGACAGAATCAGGCCCATCAGTTCATATCCCATTAGCTGCACTATTGAGCTACAATATGGTTCATGTCTATGCTCAATGCACTCCATTGCTTGGACCGGAGCTCCATCGCGTCCGAATCATGTTCGATGGCACTGTCAACTGTCGTTCATGCGCCAGCTCGTCCAGACTATATTTCATGGGCGACCACGATGAGCAATCGGCCGGAATTGGTCATCGCCCAGAGATGATTATGGCGGAATGCATCACTCTACCGGATAATGATAACGGGTCCTGTTCATCGGTTTACGACGCCAGGATGATCAAGCTCGCGCGACTCTTCAACAGCATCAATCCGCGCAAGAAGAACGGCGGTAGTTTCCCCATGGATAAGTCAATATCGTCGATACTGCATGAATATGGTAGGATTGGTTGTCGGAGCGATTTCCAGGTGAATTATGTGTTGTTTGGTGTTCAGGGATAAGGTGCAGATATCTCAACACCATCAGGACCAAGGTCAGATCCCGGTATATGAGGGAGAGATTACTGCAGGAAATCGTCTATCGCTGTGTCAAGACCATAATCCGACGTCGCGCATGGGACCAGTCCTGCCAATGGTTTGAGCCGATTCGATCCCTGATTCTCCCCAGCCTTCACGATCAATGGGCCGCCCAACTCATTCAACTTGCTCATGACAAGTTTGGGGCGTCATTTACTTATAAAAGTCGAATCGCGATAACAAAGCTATTATCATCGAACGGTGCTTCAACTTTTCACCCCGAATTCTCCGCAATTTCGCTGATTGGTGTCAATCCAGGTCTGTTATGTCGAGTACTGGTTTCATGTGGTTATCGTTCAAGTATTGACGAGAGCGAGGCAGCCGCAATACGAAGATCGTTGTTGGAAAACGCCTACGATGACCTTGAGCAGATCTCTGCACGGGTTAAACTCATCGCCCCATGCCAGGGTAATTCGGATTTGAAGGCGATGGGTTCATCGCTACGACGGTGGATTAGGTCGATTAGCCGCTCGAAAGGATACAGACACAGATATCATGAAGTGGTTCTGGGAAAACTTGTTCATGTTTATGCGATCATGCACACAGAATCACCCCAGACTGCATTTGATGGAATAGCGACGGCCGTTCGTCATCTTCAAGATATTGTAGACGGGGACCAAGATCGGTGTCACGCCCTCTCTCAAGCCGCCGTCGTCTTGTCCAATTTGGGCTATCATGAACTAGCGTTCACGTCAGTTGTGAACCTGACGCTATCGCCAACGGAAAACGCATCGGTCATCGCCGTTTTGGAAGGCGGTCGAGGTCAGTTAATGGTCCACCAATACACAGGTGATTGTGATCTAATCGAATTTCAGGGTTATTGTGTAGGCGAACGGAGACACTGATGGCCTGCTCTAAGCAATACGACCATTCATCGCTGCCGCCAAACCAACCCATGCTCGTGTCGAAACTGGATCTGATCGATTCGCTGCTCGATTTGAAGCGTTTCCACAGCGCCAGCGACATTCTGACGGAATTCAAGTCGTGGACTGATACGATAGTTCAGTCTGTTAACCTGTTGATCAGATATAGTCTGGTTCTCGCCGGATTAAACATGGCGTTGAACGACTATAATGGATTAACCGGTCTTCTTGAGCAAACCGTAATGATTGCTAAACGAGATCTGATCGGATCAGACCGGACCCTGTTGATATCGGCTCTGCAAAGTCTGGCTGATCTACAGGCCAACGTTCACCATCGTTATGGAATCGCAGCGAGTTTATTGGAGTCAGCTCTAGTCGAGGCGCGAGAACTTTATGGGCCCGACACCTATAATCTGGAAACCGTTCGCATCTTGCTGTCGTTATCGAACGTATCACGCGCTGGTGGACGATTGGAAAAAGGCGATCATGCACATAAATTGGCGGCTTCATGTTGTCGCCATATACTGAATATCTCGACCATTACCAGTATCAGATTGGCCGCGTTGGTTCAATTGGGACGCGTTTATAACGAGTAAGGGATATTGTCTCGGATTGTCAATTCACGATCTTGACGAAACTCCCCATTAGAGTTGGATCGAAAGCCAGCCATGAAATATGGCAACAAGCTTGGAAGACGGCGTCGTCGGGAAACGCCAATATAATTGATCTTCTGGAGGTGTCTCGAGAATATAGTCGTTTCGTCGATAGCGCCAATGAGAAGATCGATCTGTTGCAAACCGCTGCGAACGCAGCCGATCAAGGCTATGGAGTAGGGAATGAGGTATCAACTGCGGTGACGATCGAGCTGATTGAAGCTATGGCCCGAGCTGGTCGTATTGAGGATGCATCGACGGTGCTCATTGATCTGGGCAACAATCTGCCATCCCTGCAGTAAGTGTTGAGTCTTGTTATCGATGGGTTACCGTCCTTGCCGATTTACACTTTTCTCCCAGACCAGGTCAGTTTCTAACTTCGAACATTCTGTATTGTCTGGCGAAATCAGACATGTTAGAAAGTTCATATGACTTCTTAGCCATGAAGTTGGCGCTAAGCAAGACTCTGAGCTGTATTGAGTCCGTTGCTGATGTCCATCAACCGTTTTCCCCTGACACTGTTTTTTCCCTGATCTCGGCGCTCGTACGATCGAGCCATCGAATTGGCGAGTTCGACAGTGCCAACCGGATTGTGCAAAGAGCCGTTCTTTTATACCAGAGACTATATCGTGATAGACATCATATCCCAAATATGCTTCATCTGTTATCCGCCGTATTTGCAAAATTGCAACGATTCGATATTGAACGCGCGGTTGTGGTAGAGGCTTGGGAAATATCGCGAGAAATGGCCTTTGATGAAACAGGTAATCGCCTAGGATCATTCTCATTACGAGTGAAAGACAGAGAAAGCTTTTTGGTGTTTGCTCGAATAACCATCGATTATGTTCGAATACTTGGACGGGAAAGCATGCCGAGCCTCGTTTTTGCTGCTCTAGATGAGGTCGTGTTGTTTTTGGGGCAAGATGAAAACAGACCGAACGTCGCCAATCTGCTGATGATGGTACGACAAGCCTATGCGCATGAGCTGTACAAAATTAAAGATCCTCGTGAAGGAGATATTCTGGAGTTGATGTTGAAAAGTCAAGGAAAAAGTCGCGATTATCAAACAGCGCTTAACTACGCGCGGTTAGCTCTAGCTCACGGGCGATCTAACCGTATGGAATCTCGCCTGCTTCATATGAAATCGGCTTTGTCCATTTTGAACCCAATGGTTCCTGATGCTAACGCGCTAAGACAGTTCGTGGTGCGATCTTTTCGACGTCAAAGAATAGACACCAATTTATATGACGACAAGTATAATTATGATCCTGGAAGCAAAAGCCATCCTATTCGATGGCCGATTGTTTCGCCCGACAGATTAGTGGAACTCCGGAAGTATCTGCTATTTCAATTGAAGAGATATGATCGAGGTCCTGAACCAAGATATGACTTTGTCGCTATGACTTTGATAGAGGTAGGCGAAATATGTCATGTAGAAAGACTGTTCACAAAAAGTGCCATGTATCTTAAACAAGCTCAGTCTCTGATTGCTGATCGGCGACTTTCGATAGTAGTTCCAAACTTTCCCGAACGTCATGTTGAACTCAATGCAGAAAAGGTGACGGATTCGTCCATCTGCAAGGTTCAGAGATCTAGTATCCAAACTGGCGCAACTCCAATTGCTAATCTTAACGACAAACTATTCATTAATTGAATACCGTAATAGCTTCCTGTATGCCACATTTCACGTTGGCAGGAACAGCAACATCGATTTTGCCAGGTTTAGGCAGATTTAGCTCTGACATGATTTTGATAAACTCCGATAGTGGTTTTGTAAGGCGGGGATTGAACTTTTTCTCTTCACCAATCGTCGACGATGTAAGCCCTTTATAATCATGAGCAGGATACACTATAGTCTCGTCTGGCAATGAAAACAGCTTTTCATGGACAGATTTGTAGAGTTTGGAACTATCTCCATCTGAGTAGCATCATCATGTTACGTTAGCTTCAATAGCACAGGGATGGCATGATAAATTCCACCTTGGAAATCAGTTCTGCCACACCCCCTGATGAGAAGAACATCCCCTGTAAACACCATTTTTGGCGTCCTTTCGGCGCCACATAAGACAAGACTGGTGCACCCTGACGTGTGGCCTGGTGTCGACCGACATTCTAGCCAAAATCTTGAACAGTGTGAGTATTGAATCAACCAAGCCCTGAGCAATAGGAATCATTACGTTCCAAATTGTATCTTGTCAGCGTCATTTGTAAGAATATCTGCCTGAGCTTTCGCAGCCACGCTTATTACGCTTTTAACACTAGGTAATTTTTTCTTTATGAGGCCGCTCCCTGTTATGTGATCTGGAAATGCATGAGAACACAATTCTGCATACAGTAAAATATACTACCAGCATGGACATGCGTGTTGACTGCATATTTGAGATCGAGACCAAGCTCCGAAATCACCTTCAAATCTCGTTCGATACACGTATCTACAGGATCAACTACCACAGCCTCTTTAAACACTGCATCGCCTAGAATGTACGTATACGTGGAGCTGCCATGATCAAATAATTGCCGAAAGACTAGCGTCGATGTCATAGTCCCCGCCCCTGGCTACTATCGACGACCGGATCTGTGATATTGCCTCGCTGATGGAAATGATCGAATGAGAGATGACGAAAGGGGTCCGTTATCCGCCCTTTAAATCAGGCAGCAGATGTAACGGCAATATGACTGGTGTGGGTACGGCGAGTACAGTCAGTTGCACCGTGCACATAACACTGGGAACTGGTCCCAAAAACAAACGGCTTTTTGAAAAATAAAGTGCAAAAGTCCCAAAAGTAGTGTATTTATGAGGATTTTAGGGGGTTGAAACATCAAATACTGGTGATGTAATTACAGGGTGATGGCAGATATGATCATGACACAGACAATGGGGAAGAGCATTGACAATGGGGCAACGCCACTTTTCGTGTCGGTCACGACCACATCGTTAGCTGGTACTCCTGCTGAGGTATCCTTGGGTGGAGTCGGCACAACGGGAAGGACTGCCGACATCCCGGGGAGATTTACAGTTCCAGCCTGGCCCGACGAACCATGGCCGGATGGATCCGACGAGTTGCCGTCATGGGACGAATTACCCCTGGGTCTGTGCTCGGCTTCCGTGTCATCGCCAGTATGGAGTTTAGAGATTGTGTTGTTGTTTCTATCAAGAACTTCCTTGGGAATGGGCATGGGTGAACCTGACCAGTTATCCGTTGGTGGCAAAAACTGGCAATCGAAAACTGATTCAGCTTTGCACCATTCGCAATAGGGTTTGGAATTTCCACAGTATCCTCGTTGACTGCAGCAATATCCAGCTATAACACCATTTACTCAGCAAATATTAGGGATGGGAAGGCGTATTGAATACGTACGTCGGCAAGCATCCCAGTTATGATATGGACCACATTCACCCTGTTTTGCCCAATTACGTCCTGGATAAGGACCTGGAGAGGCTTCCTCCCCGCCATGAGACTGAACACCTGCCAGCATCAGTACTGCCACCATAAACACAACAGCAAGGGCTCGGCTCATCTTGAAAAAGTTGATACTGATCACAACCAGTCGATATGATTATGAAGTTGTGGAATTTGCAGAACCAAATAAACAGAGTAGAGTGTGAGAAATGAGTATCTTTCTAGAATGACAAACAGGATATTATAGGTCTAGCAAGTTGTTTCCAGTCGCTGTGACCGATTTCAGGAATATCTCACGACTGAATCTGGAAACATTGGACTGTTTGCGGAGGGCTAGCTGAGCTGTTGGCAAATCTTCTGCCAACAACAGCATCGGGTAGATTCATTACTGGTCTATCCAGCAATTCAGTACACATCCAGCACTTTGAAGAAGCCGGAAGCGCCGAGATACTTGCCAGCAGTTTTCTTCGCACACAGGATGATATTCAATTGGCAAATAAAAAAACCCACGTATTACCCGAGGTCAATTCGCATTCGACAAAACCGGTAGAAAAATTTCAAATTTTTTTGTGGGCACAGTGTCTTCCTTTGGTACACACAATTTTTTTGGAAATACTGTACTAGTTCATGCATATCCTATACCGGAAGCTCACAATAAATCTCTACCAATCAAACAATTTTGGTTGCTCATCCGCGGTTGCAACAAGACCCGACCTATTTTAGAGATATATTGGTCAACTGCACTTCCCAAACATTACAACCCTGTTGCGTGTATCAGCCGCACAACGCCAGCTTCCAAGGCAGATCACAAACAGTTTTTTGTAAAGATAAGCCGAACACTTTTCAAACTTGCATGCGGAACAATCAAAATATACATTGATCGGTGGATGGGTTGAGAACTTCCAGTTTGGCATGTGCATGAGCCATGAGTGATTGTCAACAGACGCGGCTAAGAGATATCGTCCATGTTTGGGGTATGATATCGCATACGATTCACCCGTTTGTCAACCTCTTCATCAATTTTACATTTCAGCTGATTGATTACGTTGAATACCACCTAATGAAGGTGTCAGCAAAGCGCCCTCTGGCTGGGTGCCATCCGGATCACAATTGAATTGACTCATTGCTGTAGGAGAAGAGTACACTCGAGTTGGTTCTCAAACATAGCAGTTCAAAGCGTACAATAAGGTTTTGAGGTGTTTTATAATATGAGACTATCGATGATGTAGTTACTGGGTGATGGCAGATATGATCATGACACAAACAATAGGGAAGAGCATTGAGAACGAGGCAACGCCACTTTTGGTGTCGGTCACGACCACATCGCTAGATTTCGCTCCGTTTGATAAATCTTTGGGTGTTCCAGGGAGAATTGTAGAACCAGCCGGGCCCGACCGGCCATGGCCAGATGGATTGGAGGAGTTGCCGCCATGGGGGGAATTGCCATGGCCGGTTTCGTTATGGTTGGTGGGGTACGAAGCATTGCCAGTAGGATGTTCAGGCATAGTGGTGTTGTCCCTTTCGATAAGTTCTTTGGGAATTGGCATGGGCGCACCAGTCCAGTTATCCTTTGGTGGAAGGAATGGGCAATTTTGAACCATATCGTTGCACCAATGGCAATGGTCCTTGGTGTTTCCGCAGTATCCTCGTTGACTGCAGCAATATCCAGCTACAACACCATTTACTCAGCAGATATTAGGAATGGGAAGGCGTATTGAATACGTACGTCGGCAAGCATCCCAGTTATGATATGGACCACATTCACCCTGTTTTGCCCAATTACGCCCTGGATAAGGACCTGGAGAGGCTTCCTCCCCGCCATGAGACTGAACACCTGCCAGCATCAGTACTGCCAACACAAACACAACAGCAAGGGCTCGGCTCATCTTGAGAAAGTTGATACTGTCTGAAAACAATCGATACGATTATGAAGTAGATAGAGGGTCTTGAAGAACTAATAAAGCAGAAAAACGGGTAATGTGTATTTCTCTAGAATATCAAACAGGATATTATTGAGGAATGTATAGATCTGCAAGTCGTTGCGCTGTGACCGGTTTGAAGGAATATCTCGTTAGTGATACTGGAAACACTGAAAGCAGGCCAAGAGCTAGCTGTTGGAAAATCGTCCAACAACAACAACCACTAATCAATACACAGGTCGCCTGCTGTTAGCGTGTTTTATGGAACTGGAGCGCAGTTCTCCATTGGATGCGATATTTGGATTTCCTAACAAGAGAAAGATCCTGATTTCATAATCTTGACAAACCGCAGCTCTACACCATTATAAAAAGCTGCAGGAGGTGAGGCTCACCATGCACAAGAAAGTTGCAGTCAAAAGAAATTCACGAAGGGATCAAAGGCATAGGCGTCAAAACAACAGACTTCCCAATTTCAGTCTAGGTGATTTTGTTTTGGGTTCCAAGACGCTATTTTATACAGGTTGATTGGTGTTTGTCAGTGGACCGGCCCAGATCATTTGTTGAAAAATGTTGTAACTGCTTCAATGAGTGAAATTCATGCCGATAGCTTGCGGTTGCTGACTCTTTCCTGGAGATTACTCAGGAATTGAGGTTGCAGTTTGCCCATAATGGTGCCGGATTTGAGATCGAGGCGATTTTGAAAAACCGCCTTGAAGATGGTAACTGGCAACTTCTAGTGAATTGGCGAGGGTGTGAAGACTTTTGAAATTCGTCGGAACTTCTAGAACATCGGTGCTGTCAGAAGCAAATATAGATTTCGCCTGCAGAGTTCTCTGCTAAAGGACGATGTGATACCGTGACATGTAAAGAAAGCCAAATAACACCTGAGAACCGTATGGATTCGGCCATGTTGGTTGAAAAATCCAAAGGACCTCTGGCAACAACCTATCCTCAATAGTATCATGTATAAAAATCTTCAAGAATTTTGGTGAGCTCATCTGACACAAGCAGAGCTCACGTAGACTCTTGAACACAGTTAACATTGCGTTGTACAGCATGACAACCCTTGGTCTATCCTTGTTGTCGGCAGGATTTAACTACCGAGCAAGTGTTTTGTGTTTAAGTTAATTGTTATTTGTCAAAGTTTTGTTGCCCGTTTGAGTGGAGAAGTATCGGTACTACCACTGGAGACATTGACATATTGTTGACGTATACACGGCCGAGAACAACATCCGCGATTGCTTCAAGTCTCTGCCGGTTTGATTGGTGGAGTCGACATTTATTTATTGATACGCGAATCGCGGTGCTTTATTTAGGGACCACAAGTGGTGTAGCCTCGTGATCAGTTAGGACAATAACGCTCATCAATCCGTATTTGGATACGAACGGTTCCCTTGATATTTCAACCAGGGCACGTTACCTACTGTACTCCGCCTGCGTTACCCAACTCCTATAGGTATTCCATCCAACTGGTTATGGGCCCAGTGTGCTACTGCCATGGTGTGTGCTGAGACACGGCTCCCACCACTGAACGGGAGCAATGACGTTATCCACTGGAAACGACAGGTAACGCTTGCCTTCGAGGCCAACGGTCTAGAAAAAACTTCCTGAACAAAAGCTAGATCCACAGTCTAACGAAAATGCCAAAATCGACAAGATGGCAAGAGGATACCTGCTCTCCAGTGTTGGGTCCGTCTACATAGATGGGGCACTTGAAAAGAAGACGACATGCAAGGCTTGGAATTATTCACTTTCCGTCGCCGACAAGATTTTCGATTACAAGGCGTCCGAAATGATGTCCCAGCTTTTTGGAAACAGACTCGGCAACGAATCTGTCATCGATGTTTTTTGACAGGAAGAAGCAGCTGTATCTAAACCTGAAAGGCAGCGAGCTCTTTGATTTGCAGTCATCGGTACTAGTTAATGCGATTCTCGTCTGCACAAGACACAGATTTGAGGCGCCGCAGCCGCAACTCTTTAAGCATCGAGGTAGACGACCTTATCAGCAGCTTACAGGAAGCGGAAGTGGCCCGAATCAAGCAACCCGAAGTTGTTTGAAGACGTCCATGATAGCTTCCTGTAATCTGCTGATAAGGTCGTCTAACTCGATGCTTGAGGAGTTGTGGCTGCAAGCCTTAACATTCCATCCAACTAAATACGGTTCTTTTAGTCGTTTGTTCGTCCGCAAGTTCGTTGATGTGCAGCCACGCAACATGGGGCGCCAAAAGGCATCGCCGCGAGCATATCATGTTCGCAAACCAGTCTCTGAACATCCGGATTATATCAACGAATCGACGATCATTCGCCGGTTCGAATCCAAATACGGATTAATGAGCATCATTGTCCCAGCTGAACACCACCTGTTTCCCCAAAAGAAGCAACAGACCCACCTAACGATCCATCTAACGAATTACCTAACGGACCGCGATTCGCGTATCAATATATAAATGTCGACTCCACCAATCAAACTGACAGAGATTTTTTTTATCCCATTGGAGAAACCCAGAGCCCACCCAGCCGAGATGACTGGCGGACCCCGTTACGGACTCCGTATTCAGTCGATTGGTGATACGATTGCAGGAAATCTACAGCCATGACCAAATTCAAGTCGTCCAACGCTGTGAAAAGGAACAGTGAAACGATCCGCAAAGCAATTCGACAAACCAAACCGAGGAAAACCGGAACTGTTGTTGTTGAAGAGGATGCCCTCATCGACCCTGCGCAGCTCAACATTGAAAACAAGTTCGGCGACCGTGCCATCGTAACTGCAGCGAATGGAGTTAATGTCACAGTGGAAGAGACTGCTGAAAACGCTGAGGTTGCCCCTCGTAGAAAAAAATGGATCACATTCATTGGAAATCTGCCATATGGAATGACCGAAGAACGATTAAGGTTTTCAATCGGAGCTTCCCTCAATCCTATAGTTGACCTATGAACCCATTTCAGAGAGTTTTTGAATCTTGACAGTGACCTGATCGAGGTTCGACTTCCGCGAAACTCGAAAAGTCGCGAAAGAATTCAAGGCTATGCTTTCTGCGAATTCAACAATAACGCCGCGCTTAGGGTATTGTATTTTCTTAAACAGTTCTACTGATCCGTATTCTGAATGTTATTTTTTCTCTAGAAATGCCTACTCATGCACCATACAAAGTTGGAGGTACAACAACCCGCTTTTCAGCAGTCTCCCGCATCTGATGGACCACGCCAATTTGCTAACATAGGGTCGCCGAATAAATGTCGAGTTAACAGCTGGCGCTGGGGGAAATAGCGTCAGGCGAAAGAACAGGATAGCAAAGAAGAATAAATCGGCGAACGAGTGGAGAGTAAGAGCTAAACGCATGAACGGATTGAAATTTGGATTCGTTGATTGTGCTGTGTGTAGGCTCGCAGGGCTAAGAAACTGGAATTGCAGAAAGATGGTAAAGAAACAGGGTTGTAGTCTTGCCATGGTAGATGAATGCGATGCCGGTATTATTTATTCGGTTCTTAATATAGACTTTCGTGTTGGGATCACGGTTACTGCATTCAATCTAAGACTTTCTTTCAAAACGTGAACAATCTATGAACAATTTGCGAAGCTTGGAAATGTGGCCCCAACGAATTCAAACTAACCATTAGTTTATTAACTCCAGTTTGACGGTGGATAAATAAAGTATCGGGCAAGACCCGATCTCTAAAAGAAGCTGTTGTTGCCAGGTCGTCCAAAATCAGGAGGAGGGAAATGGTCCCGATTTGGCCTACAGAAGAAGACAATCAATACTCAGTTTGAGATGACTCCAGTTGACCTACTCTCCAGGAAATCCACCGTTGGGACCGAACGGATCGTATCTGGGAGCACGACCACGCCCCCTTCCTCGACCAAACATGGGATGGGTTGGGCCCATCACGTTCCCTCCTGACGAGAACGGGTCGAACGATGGAACAAGGTCTTCATCAAAATCCCCTGTTGGTCCAGGTTGACGCGGGCCGCGATTGCGATGGTGAAAGTCGCAATCATCGTCTGGTAGAACGCGAGGTGGATACCCCGAAACGATTCGCGGCGGAACCGGAGCTGGCGCTGGGCAGACCTTGGATACGACGCGGTCCATGATAAGCGTCGACAGATCATCTAGATTAGAATAGACCGATTCCGGATTAGATGGATCAAAATCGGGAGTCAAATGATCAGATGTGGAAATCTCTAAACTGCAAACATCGTTTGATCCTGCTTTCGATGCATGTAAAAATACGATATCGTTCATCGCCATGCATTTAACAGCAACTGATATCAACCCCATTCGATATCGAAATGAATACAGAGTCTGATTGGTATTCCATTGACCAGGTAGGCCCTCATAATCCCTGTCAAAAGCATTGGCGTCGTCGTCAAGCCCGACCAACCTGGCTCCATTAACTACGAAGGCGACATGCACTGCATAGGCGATGGCATCGGAGGCGGACGTCAGGCGAGGGGATTGGCGGTGAAACAGCTGGGTTGGGGTCAGAGGTTTGGCAGCCATCATTATCTCGGAGCGAGACGATCTATTCGACCTTGTCCGCAATAGATTCGGACCACATAAACTAATGATCAGTTACCGAACACCGATAATTGGGCAATATGACAATACATAACACATTTTTTTATTCACAAATTGATAAGTGAACGAATAACTTTCGAGTAAACGACGAGATAGATTGTGAATGGGGAAGTAGCTGATCAGTTATATGGACATGATCGGAACCTGTCGCCGCATTTGACGGGTCGTATTCGAAATGGACTCCAGAAACCAACACTCTTCCGTTTCCGTATGGCGACGAAACAATTGCAATGCGGCCGTCTTCATAACGACCGATAACGTCGCACGACTTGGCGGCGTCGGGGTCGAGATCGAAATATGGCCCACCGTTGCAGTACATTGGTATAGGATTGGTAAACCATGGAGACGTAATTGGAACAACCAATGCACCTTGATCCGATCCATATTCGAACCCATGAAAAGCTGCACCTTTCGCTACTCCATTGATAAAGCGAAGATCCCGATCGCCAACAACTTCGTAATCCTCACGACCAACCTCAAACTCGACTCGATTTGCAGCAAAATAGGCACCAGCACAGATTCCTATCAGATATCGAATATGACAATGTTCATCGACGACCAGATACGTAAGGGGATTCACACCTAGATATGATCCTCCTTCATGAACAAATCGCTGAATACGGGAGATGATTGGTGGACCCAATGCAGCCACATATGGAAGATCCCTTCCGCCTGGAATGATTACAAGGCGTGTTTTATCTGGCCAGGATTCCTATCACAAACAGATTGTTCAGTCTGATCGGCCAATCACACGATGGTGGATGGCCTCTTACCTTGCCAAGATAATCAGCATCAACCTGAATGATATTCAACGTATCTGGAATATGTCGCTTGATGCATTGGTGAATATTGTGCAACGACGGCTGGTCGACACCAGGCCCATTGTAAATAAGAATATCCATGAAATGCTGGGCTGGGTGGGGCCAGCGCCCCGGGTCAAATCCAGATCGCTGCAGTGTTTATCGGGCCGCGTCAACGAAACCCATCTGACGCGAACGTGTCGATACGACGCGGTAATGTAACAGGGGAGGAGGGACCTCCTTGTTCTTGTTGTTGTGAAACCGCTTCGGTCACTCAATGCCAATGGATCAACGTTGCCATAGGATTTGAACTGGATTTGACATTGGGAGGTTTTTCTGCCAATCGACTGATAGCAGGTCACGGGTCAGTCGACTAATGTGATCAGTCGCCAACTAAACGGAAGTGTCGTTCGTCCACGCGTACCATCACGCGGCGCAGCACAGTAGTGGACTCGATGGAGTGCCCTCCTTTAATTTTATCTAGAAGACCCGCGCTGGTAATAACTATAGTTCCTCAAACCAAGCTCCACATGTCCATCGAATCCGACGTATGGGCGGTGAACAGCCATTTTCATCCCCTAATATAATTGTTCAACATTCATGCGAGTTCGCTCTTGCTAACGGGTTTGTGGTTGGGTGTAATTCGCACCTTGTTTCGCTGTTTAGCCTCCTTCCTTTCCAGATTTGTCGTCGCATGTAACTCGCATCCATTTTCGGTGCTCAATTCCCATCCAATACAAGGAGCTGGATCCAAAAATTGGCAGCGCGCCAAAATATACTGCAACTTTAGGGATCAAGAAATACCGAAAGAGAAACGACTGAAGTCCACTTGCAGTTGGTATATCAATCTGACATTCGATCGAAACGCAGGGGACTATCCCGATGTATGGAATCACAACAATAATGCGTTGATCACACCAGTTGGAGTCTTACTTCAAATCACTTATCAAACTTGATAACGGAAGAGCGTGAGATGATTCACCTGCTATCGCGATACAATTGCCACTTAGCAAGGTTTCAAAATATCGGTCCTCGCCATTATCTTTGGCGTCGCTGAATGCGGTTTTTTTTAGATTGAGAAAGCTGGAGGGTTCGATTTCTGCCCGGACATATTCAAAGTCACTTTTTCGCGACGACTTCGTAGCGGAAAGGAATTGCACTTTAGCAAAGACCCGCACTGCATGACAAGGTTCATGGAGGCAGGATATGCTGTCCGAGAAAATGGTTGTACGTTTTGCTACTCTATGGACATGTCGCAACGCATCTCGACAGTATCACAGCAGGTGCGAACGCTTCACAGGTTTGCTTCATCTCATGTATTCTTGTAGACTGCCCAGATGTCGCTTTAGGCCTAGGCGTACGCGAACTTTACCATAGTCGACGGAACCCAGAACACAACTTACGATCTGTAAATAATACCTTTTACCAATGTGCACTGTCTAGGTAAAATGTTGTCTCTGGAGTTTCGTTAGCGAGTCCTGAGCATTCATTGACAATTTCGGAAGCTTTAGCTCAGTTTTCATCTGAAGAAACTCTATGCCTTTCTGATGACAGATGGGGGTCAGCTTACCCAGCAGTTGCAGACAATGTCCAGATGACTCACATTCTGTGCTCGAATCAATCTCAAAGAGATGTGTTTGCATCTTTCGGTGGCATGGGTCATGTTGCAGACGGTTTACAATAGGATACAATGGCCTCTCATTTACGCAGCGTTTGAATTGGAAGATTTTGAAAGGAATTTTAACATGTGCTTGAATAAGCATGCGGTGCATTCAGTTGCAGTCGAATGTATCAATGAGATTGTCAAATTCGAGGAAAGAGTTTACAAACATTCACAGGTGATTATGAGTCACGTTGAGCGAACAAATTTGCAAATCTTTTGTAGGTCGCATTTTTACCTGAAATCAGGGGGCAACCCAGCTTGGAGAGAGTGTTAATTCGTTTATTGACTAGAAAGGAGTCCAGAAGAAAGGGGTTCAACCTGTTGCTACTGTGGGAGTACCTTTTGAATTACTTCAACAGAATGGAGGCGAATTATTTAGATGTATTATGTGATCTATCAGAAACTCAAGAAAGTGGAGTAACTACGTTGAACAAATATGGCAAGAAAGTTATTAAACTGCTGCTACACTTCCACTTGTGGGTTTAATGCCCTACACGAATGATCTATGGTATGCGTCATCGGCACCTGATCAAGGCCTTTGTCACGTCATCGATCTGTCCCTCGATCGACCTGCACGGATTCCCACATGCTCGTGTCGAGATTTCTCGTCGGGTTTGATTCCCTGCGCTGGAATATGTGCTGCGCTTTGCCGTTTGTCAGGAAAACAACTCTTTAATGTGTCCAATCTGCGTCCCCGTTGGAGAATTAGTTCTCATCACGTGTTTGACAAAGCTCTCGCGAGATTAAATTTATAATCGGGTGCCACTAACGAAACCCCTGATCTCCTCCAAACCGGTATTCCGTGTTGTGCACAACATCACCTAAATATGACACCATACGAGAGCATAATGGTACCAACTAAATGGGATATTCGGTACACGAAGTTCAACAACCTTTTTGAAACAATCGAGCCGATCGCGATAAGCAGCGACCACTATTACAGGTTGTTGACGTTGAATCTACTCGCG
>OUQQ01000472.1:0-16599 GCA_900404475.1 Spongospora subterranea | reverse complement strand
AGGGTTTAACTCTGCAATACTCTATCTCTAGTAACACGGTTCAATAATTTACAGGGTTTAACTGTACAATACTACTGTATCTCTCGAAAAACACGGTTCAATAATTTACAGGGTTTAACTGTGCAATACCGTGTCTCTGCGTTACTTTTGCGCAATTTCCCCGGGTTTTTTCTGCGACACTCGCAATTACACTTTTTTTGTCCTTGAGTCGAAAAGAATGCAGTTTGCCAGCTGCCCCGGCCTAGCATTAGGGAACGCTATCGACGATCTGGACGCCACGTTATCCGCCTGGCGCCAGACCCAGCCAATTGCTGCCACAACCGATCTGGTTGTGGCGTCCGGTTCCATGACGCCGTCACCGTCATCAACAATGTGGAACTCTGTTAAAGCCCCAGCTTCCGACATTGGAGTCCCCGAAGCGATCCCGCCCCGTTCTTTCCCCAACGACGAAATATATCGCCAGCAGGTGGTTTTCCAGTGTTTTTGCTACAATCAGATATTCGTCTCTTGCTAAAGCCCGTATTATCCTTTTTTGGTTCACAGAATCCTCACTGTTCAGCGTTTCGAAACCAACAATCAAAGTGGCTAACAACGTGTTTGGATTAGGCGCTGTCTCAAATGCGATCCCAACTCACATCTCTTTGTCAGAGCGCGTCCGGCGGCTCGATCTCCAATGTTGAAGCCGAAATATTTGATAAGTGGCAATATGCTCGATTACAGCCTTTACACGATAAGGCAACTCCTTGCAAATGTATAATTAGTTAATTCCAGACAATCTGTTAACTTTGTCTTCTTCTTCGAGTGATTCTCGCGTTGCTCTCGATCTTGGTGTTTTTTCCATTCATATAAAGCTAATGTTTGCTAGAGTTTATTTGTATTGCATTTGTCTTGAATTTTTTGGTTTTTCTCTAGTTTTCCTGCTTCGGCAACATTTTCAAATTTTTTGGCTAGTGATGGATTGTTTAATTCCATACGGGGAGGATATCGTAATCGATGCCACCTTGGCTGAAGACCTACGTCGACTGTCGCCATCTCGCTTGTCCGAGGCTGCTTCCAAGACAATCGTAAAGCAGCTAGGTCACCTTGGTGCTCGTGCCGTTCGTAATGCCCGTCTGGCTCGAGATCAGCCACCCGCCCGAATCTCCAAAACAATACATGATTGTTTTGTTCATCTCGCTGCTCGCAAAATATCTGTCAAGGTACTCGCATAGACTTTAGATTTTTCTTCAACATGTTTTCTGGGTGGTCCTTTAACTGCTCGGTGTTTGAAATTCAGTCACCCATTCTTTCTCATCATCATTTCGTATTTCTGCCATTGACTTTCAAAGCTTCACAATTTCGTTCCTCGCTCTTTGTCTGATTCGATCGTTGGCGTTCCGTATCGTTCGTTTTCTTTCACGTTTTATCAATGTATTTTTACATTCTTGTTAGGTTCGGCAAGAACACTTCGATAAATTACTGCACATGTACCGTGGTCCTCCCGGGCAACTCGACGAATCGGTTTTCACTTTGTTGTTGCGCTATTCTTCTCTGGCCGACACCGGTATGCAGGTACATGAGTTGGTTAATCATTGTCTGTCTAACACATTGTCTCAGTAAAATTTCCATAATTGTTTTTTTGCCAACCTCATTTTAACGAAGTTTCAACATCTCAATTATCGAATTCAGACTGGTGTATTTTTTCAAAGATAAATATTCGCAATGTTGTTTACTTATGTTTTTTGCCATCTTTGTTCAGGCGGCGTGTCACGAAAGTGTATTTGAGGTCCTGCATCGGCGATTGGACGTCAGAATGGAATGTTTTGCCTCGCCTTTAAACTGTTACTTCACGAGTCAGTTCGCTTCGCTGTTCGCCGATACTGATGCCGTGTTCGGCTCCGTCGGTTCATTCTTCTCATTACGACCCACATCCGGCTCATACCAGGTCCTGCTCTTGACACGATCTTTTGTTGTGGCTTTTTGTGGATATTTTTGGTCATCTTCGGAACGTTCTTTGTTTTGATTTCGTCTATTGGTTTCTGTAGGCAAATCCCCCGTTCATTGATGAGTTAATTGATCGTATGGCGACGCGCATGAATGAGCTCTTAACTGATACCAAAGAGCCGCTCTCCTTTGTCGTCGTGGTTCCTCGTCGGTCGACCACTAATGCGTGGATGGCGCTACACTCACATCGTTACATCCGCGCTGAAGCTACATTACAGGTACCGGTCAACAAAATGAAAAAATCAACAGACATGTTCTATTTGTGTGTATTTTCCGTTCGTTCTGCAATCACGCATACTTGGATATTAAATGTTTACGATTGTGGTATTCTGCTCGTTTTATTATTTTTCTCTTGTTTCAACAATTCATCAGTTTGTCTAACGGGTTGTCTATCTGTTGTTTGATCACGTTCCTCATTTTTCACCAAACAAGTCCCTGTTTCGTGCCTTTTTTTCGGTCTGATTGTGTTCATTCTGCAGCAAAAATCCCATGGGTTCTGTGATGGAGCTCAACATCGTCGGCCGTCAAGATATAAGATTTCGACCTGCGACACATCTGTTTTTTTCTTACAAAATACTGCCGGTAAAGCGTTTTAGCGGCTTGTATTACGTAACTTCGGTTGTTGTTGCAACCTGTGTTTTTTTCTGTTTTACTTTTTATTCATTTGGCTATGTCTCTGAGGTCTTTTACTGATTTTTTTTCAGGTTCACTTAAGTACCCAGTAAGCTCTGCCGTGTTGAACGAGCTTCTACTCGCATTCCGCTCTCGCCAGCGTGACGAGTTACAGGAACAGTTTATTACGCGCAAGAAACGGAAGATGAAGAGGGATTCCCCTCAACCCAACACGAAAAGATGATAAACATAATGTTATTCGACATCGGGTAGTTTTCCATCGACTCCTATGCGTTTCTACGTTGTTGTTAACCAAAAACTCAATCGATATACATACTGCAGATCAAAATGTGATTGTAGATATCTTTGCAATGTATTTATACAAAATAGTTAGGCTCTTCCGTATCAGAGTGCATATTGATCGAGTCATGATGGTGCTGTTCGACACCATGAATGCTTTTCCGACGCATGGCGAAAACGAGTTTCGACCTATCCAATGTTGTTTTCATCAATCTAGCACGAGCACAACGGCGCTTAAGCACGGCTCGAACAACAAACAAAGCCAATACAAGAACGACGACCAAGATCAATGCAAATCCCATGACTGCGTAAATCCGCCAAGAGAATTCAACCTTGGTCTCCTGATTTAACATTTAGAACACAGATCACGTTGAAGGGCAACACTAAGAACAAACAAACAGCAATATCTTATCGAATTTTGACAGCGGAATTAAACAACAAAAAATTAAAGGGAGTTTTAAGCTCCCATCTTGAAAAAAAACATTCAAATCATGCACAGATAATCGGTGGATGGATACTCTGGGTTTTTCATTGCTGATGTCGACGATGGTTGTATCCGGAGACAGTTGGGATTGTTCTAAGGGCATCGTCTCGGAAAGAAGCATGGCGTCGCGAGTAAAGGGTTCAGGGTCAGCTGCAGAGATCGACGATAAGTTGTCGATGCTCGATTAATTGAACTAGGGAATTTACCATCATCGTTCCCGGGAGAATCATCATTAAGAGACGAATATGGTTGAGAGTCAAATCTGTCATGACTCCGTTCCAGTGCATCCGTGAGCTCTTTGACAAGCACCGACTGTCTCGATTTTGATGAAGTCGTTGCTCGTGAGCCCATTGCATTTCCAATGGACTCGCCTGTAGCAAGGAAAATTAGTGCAATGCTATGCAAAACGAAGAACCGGGTGTACTTTGTCCTTCCGTTGACAAAAATTTTTTAACAGGTGTTGCGGGGTAATCTTGGCTTGCAATTGAAGCCAACGCTATTAATGGCGAGATCAACGACGTGCTGAGTTTGTCGGTGGTCAAAACTTGCTCCGTCGCCAAGATATTTGTCGATGCTCCCAATGATGCAACACTCGCTGTTTCCTGTTGAGCGAATTTGGATGCGTCCGCTGAAACACTGCCCGAAGTCGATTGTGACCAGGATTCCCTGTCTAAAATGTGACCATCAACAACAGCCCAATTTCTGCTTTCGGCCTCAGATATCCTCTCTCGCACAGCATTCATTGTTGTGGGCAGGGTCCTCGGTGACGATGCCATGCCGTCATCGGCAGCGTGTTGGACTATCAGCAGAAAATCTCAGTACAAATTTTTTAGAAGAATAAATGACGAACTACTTTCTTCGTATTCTGGTGCAGTGAAATCAAACAAATGACGAATCAGCTGATGTATTTTTTAGATGTAGCTCAATCAGTAATTTTCCAAAACGATGTTGTAACAAAAAAGAATAATAAAGTACCTTCGCCGTCACTGGAAACAGCTTCTGTTATTTGGCCAGCAGGGTTTTCCGTCGTTCGCGAAACTGAAGTGTTGTCGTCGCTGATCGAGCTACTTGTCCCCGAACTCGCCGAGCCACGTAAGGACAAATATTCTGATACACAGAAACACAGTTAACTTAAATAATCTGGAAAAAAGACCGCACCATCATCATCCATTCCGCCAGATTCTGAGCTAGAATCATCATAAGCGAGCAAGCTCGAAAAACCAGCAGCAGCACCTTTTTCTTTTCAACACAACCGGATTCAGAATTGTTGTTAGAGGACGTAAGGCACAGCCAAAGAGGCTTACCTCTGCCAGGAGGAACATATCCGCGTTCAACATCGATATTTGGCACATCCTGGTCGTTTAATATTATTCTTTTGACAGTGCGCCAAAGAGCACCACCCATGTCGCGCAACCGGCTTTTAGACGGTACGACAACTTGGTCACCGGTCGTGGAATCCACTAAAGACGACAATTAACTTTAGCGATTTGGAATTTCGAGGACCGACCCGTTGATCTCTGCCATTCGTTGAAGTATGGTTCGCGAAAGCTAGAAACAGGTGAAATCTCGGACACTCCGAAAAGAGACCAGTCGATTTGCTTATTCGCCACCAAAACACGGGGCATACTCTGTGGAACAGGCGCATCAAGTGGCGAATGCCAGCCTCTGCCGGCCCGTCGTGATGGGCTCGGTTCTGGAATAGCCATCAATGAGCCAATCGGAAAACCGAAATCGCTAGATGGGGCATACCCTCGTCTGATATGTCGGAAAACGAGTCGATTTCGAAATCGTCTATGCTGTCGTCCAAAGTATCTTTTAGCCACCTCGATATTCCTGTGAAAACCCCCCAGCCTCTGGCGGATTCTAGAACGAAAGACAAAACAAGCGATGGGCACTCCGATTGTCTCGGCTCGAATATCCACGCACCTTGCTCCGTTCCAGGAACGTCGCCACTTTCCACTTCTTGATCCAATGGGTCAGCTTCGGACCTTGGGCTCTCTGAACACAATATCAACACGGGTTGAACACCGGCGCGCAAAACCCACCATCATCATCAGGAATGTCCACAGTTTGGTATTCTGGATTGGTCGACGCTGTGCTGCTGGCGCTAATATCATCGCGTCGCTGTATATGTTGCTGTGGAAACTATAAATAAGGCCACTAGTGGAGGTTTTTCTTATAACACAAAAAGCAACATCGTTTTCAAAAAACATAAAAGGACAATACGATGAATTGTAAATATTAGAATTGGAAGTTAATATCCAAAGGATTCGCATTCGAATAGAAAATGTACGATTGCATAGTTGGAAATAATACTGACTTCATGGAGATCATAACCGTTGTCTTCAGCTCCACCTACAGCGGCCACGCCGCACCTGACCAGTGCGATGACGATAAGAACGCGTTGCCCGCTCAACATAATCGATAACCAATAATGGAATGGGGGGGGGACGATGATTGGCATCGAAAATGGACTCAAAATGGTTCATATGTGGCGCTGCCACTAGCTAGGAAGCCATGCAATGTGGCCAACGAAACGTGACTTGTGGCGACAGCGTAACATGATTCGGCATGACCCGACTCCGGGACGGAAACGTGACTAACCCGTCACGTGGGGGCCACATCACCCGAACAGTCGCGTGTAGGGATTGACCCAGCGTGATTGGCATTGCACTCGTTTATTTAAGGTCGACCACAGTCGGGCCCGACAGGACTTGTAGGAATGTGGGTCTAATTCAGCGCCTGGGACAAGCCCCTTACGTCGAAAACGCGCGCTTTGGCTTGGGTCGGCGTTTCAGACTTCATCTAACAGGCGGAGATTGCCAGTGAAAATCGTCTGCTCCAGGCGATTGTGGTGGGCTTGAGCCTCAAATTCGTACACTGAATTTTCCTGTTTTTTTACCGCTGCAGAGGTGACACCCCGTCAACAATGTGAGAAGTTCGTTGTGGTGCAAAACCCTCTGTCCTCGCATAAATTCACGAAAGGTTCTGACAACCCGCTGTCATTAGGTTGACTCTGGGTGCCATATCCTGATTTAGTCAGATTTGAGGCCACTTTAGCTTTGGCATTGGCATTTTGCGAACTAGCAATTGGTCTAACTCGGAAAAGGCCAAAACACGTCAGAACTTTAAATGTTGCCTGGCAGTTCCAGCCTCTTTGATTTGAAATCCCCGCCCCGTTGATCTAGAATCTTATCCTTGTACTGGGTAATCAATTTTCCAAAATCTCTATCACACGCAAACAGAGCGGATATGGTAAACCGACAGGACCTTCACTCTTAAACTGGTTGATTCTCTGAGTCCCGCATTGTGAACAAGTTTGCAGCACCGTCTATGAATCCAATAATGAGGGTACCGCCTCTCGGTAGAGAAATATTTTCTGACGCTTTCAGCTAGGTGTTTAACGATTTCGTCAATAAACTAACCCTGGTTGTGCGAAAATCGGGTAAGGTCTGCCGTAGAAATTGAATACGATCCACAATGCAGATAATCCACCGGCAGCGACATTTCCTTTGCTGATAGAGCCCCCTTCGATATCCACAGTACCGTCGAGATGACAACAGCGATTAATTAATCGTTGAAATTCTGCAGACATCATCAGGTCCCATTTCTGCAAATTTCTGATTCAGTTATTGACGTTGTTCAATAATGCATGAACTGCAGCGACAGCTGCCCAGTACGACCACATCGACACAGTCTTGGTTAGGCCTCGTTCGCCATCCATCCTGTTGCCATCTGGTGACATTTCCCATCTGCTGAGTTAGCGCCTCTTGATTTCGCCAACTGGCCTCCCTGAGCGCTGGCTGTTGTGATCGCTGATAAAGATATCCGGACGTAAACAGGGCGGACCACGTTTTGACATTATAATCGCTTTCGTCGTCGTGTCGCATATTCTTGGAAATAATAATCGGGTGATCCGATAGTTTACACAATAAAACGACTTGTCGGTAGTCTCTATCTGACGAATGAGTCAAAGCGTCATCTCTAGTCGATTTTTTCTGTTAGATATTGTGTTCCAGAAACAGGCCCACTGCTGAGACGTGGTTTTAATCAGTTTCCCCTTTCGAATGTGTCATAGCTCAACACTGTCCCGACACATATAATGGTTCGAACGGCGCTGGATAATCAGCCGGTATTGGATCATAGCCAGTAGGGGAGATGAAGGCGAACCGCAGGTGATCATGATGGGCTGGCACCTCCTTGTTAATAATGTCGCCTTGGCCTTGGACAGCATCAGTCAAGGTCCAGGACAGGTCGACGTGGTTCGATGAATCGACGGTGATCACCGCGTCAACAGCGTCATCAAAGCTATGATCCCAGACGACTATGCTGCCATCAATGCCGATCACGATGAGACGGTAGATGAGACTCAATCAATAGTTGGTGGAAGGCGGGGAGTAGCGGATTGTTAGGTCGGCGGTGACCCGACCTCATATCCCCTCCTGGCACCAGGTTCATGTTGCGGTCATTCACGTCATGATCCCCAGCGGTTCGCCTCGATTGTCCTGTTGACTACGATCCATCACCAGTTGACTATCCCACTCCGGTCGAACCAGTATTTGGCAGTGTTCGATAATGATATTCGCCAGCGGAACTGATCAAAACCACGTCTCAGCAGTGGGGCGTGTTGCTGGAATACAATTTGAAGGACGACTAGAGACGACCTTGCGACTCGTTGGGACACGACGTCCCCACCGACCTGAAATCTCAAATCCATGTTGGCACCAACACAGTCGGGAAGCCACGCTACAAGATCACGAAATGGGACATTGTAACAATGGCGTCCGACGTCGTAGGACTCAGGACCCGACCCAGGTATCTGCCATCCCCATCGCAACTGAACTATCTCAATCCACCGTTTACACTGAGTTTGCCACCTGGGACCAATAAAATCCCCTAGACCAGGTAACTGTTTGAGCGCTGAAGCAATGCACCAGGAAATGCCTGAGACAATACCGTAGCGATAACTTGAGAGATCACCTCGTTCAGGACTTGGAAGCAGTTCTCGTTGGCCATCGCGCGTCCACCGAACCCAGATGCTTGTGCCAGCAGCCCCACCAAAACCGTTTCACTCATGGCTGCGATACTTGTTATGAGAGAGCATGTGATATATACGGGAATGGCCATCTGGCGAACAGACAGGATCGACACGTCCATATTGGCAGACGACGCTGCACTGCCGACAGATAAAGGGAAATTCCTTCGGTCCATTGGTGCGAGACGAGATCCCACATGTCCCCGTCTAAACCGTTCCGAAGAACGTGACCCTGTTCCGACTGATCCATCACCTGTCGTTCAACGGGCACACGGACGCCATCAACTCCCATATCGATTCGGGACACAGTTCGTCATCCAGCCGCAGCGCCAATTGAATGTCATCAACAGCCTCAAGCACGATCATCCGCGTGTTGATCTATGGAGCAAGGCTATGGGCCACCTGAAGCCTTTCCTGGAATGGCGACCCCTCCTCATATTTCATAGTGATCTTTTTTGACTCGTGAAGAAATCAAAAACTCAAATTTAGCGAAGATTTTAAACAGTCTGTTTATTTGGAAATCACATCGGTTTTCGAGATTTAGGCAAACGTTTCGGGCACGTCCACGTCCGAATCCATATTGATCGAGTCGTGTATGTGCTGATCGACACCATGAACGGTCTGTAGACGATTGGCGAACACTAGCTTCGAGCCTTTCAACGTGGTTTTCATCATTGTAGCCCTGGAATACCGACGACTGAAGATGATCATGGTGCTGAAGACGGCCAGAAATCCAGCTAATCCAACGGCACCGAGTGCATACACCCACCATGGTGTTCCAAACAATGCCTTGGTCGCATACTCCTAAAAACAAACACGAACAGCGTATCAGATTATATGAGGCCGAATCAAACAAACAAAATCAATCTGATTCTTTTGACAACTCATAACAAGCATTGAATTGAATAATTGAACATCAATCGTCACGATTGTGATTTGGGAACCGGCCAATGTACCTCGTGAGTCGATCGATTTGTCGCATCAGCAGAAGAATTGAGTTGTTGTGGTTCCAGCTCAAGAATCTGTGATGGAGCAGCATCGGCAATTGCTGAGATGACGTTGATCGGAAACATTTTGAAAAGATGACAATGGAGTTACCTTCGACTGAGAGTTCATTGGACTGGGCAGATGCCGTGGCCGCCACATACTCGGGCTCTGAGGCGGCGAAAATCGGTTGTTGATTCTCCAACTCATCACGTTCAATGGCTTGCACGACAGCAGAACACTCAACCGAACTGGGTACCGCCGTATCGCCAGCAATTCGGTACCCGTTCTGATTCTCCCTCAAGTTCTGAACCTCTGGAACAACCTTAGCTGAAAAGAATTTTCTAACACATCGTGAACCTGCAAAAAAGATCGGGTCAGAAATCAGTACTTTTGTGAACATTGATGCGACAAACAAAGAATCGAAAAGTTGAAATCAGATGCAAAATATGGAATACATTCAAGTACCGGGGAGAAACTTGTTGTCGATTGTGCGGGTGGTAGAACTTGAGGATGGCTCAATGCTACGACCAGACAAACTAGACGCGACTTTCTCTGTCATTTTTTTGTTTCGCTGTCGCTTTCGAGAAGATCTGGCAGAAGGCGTGGTCTGCTTGTTGGTAGCCACGAGATTGTTCAAGGCCACTGTGGCGACGTCAGATGCCAACTCAAGACCATCTGGCGTCTGCTTCTCTTGGGCCAAGGTGGAGCCTTCCTCTGCCACCGCTTTGGGCTCAATAAGATATGGGTCTGAGATGAAGGTAGGCGTCGAAACCACTTCGGTATCCGGTTGAGTGGAGATCTCGAGGTTTTTAGTGGTATCACCCGACATGATTGCGGAATCAGAAGTAGATGCTTCAGGAAGAGCGTGTGGTTGATTCGGAACACATATCGTTGGATATTCTGCATCCGAGACCTCACTGCATTGATCGGCTGTAAAATAAACTGGAATCATCTGACGAGACATATTAACAACTGATTGATGTCCATTGAAGTGATTGCTCCTTACGCAATTCTCAGTCACCAGCATAATTTTCTTATTGTCAGGATATATCAACTTTGCCGTTATCTCTTCCGCAGTGAAAGTGCCAACTTTTGAACCGAGTTCTGTAAAAAGATTAGTGATCTCAAAATCCCCATTAACAGCACAGTGATGTTCTTCCTACCTTGTGCCAACAACTTCGGAATACCTTCAAGTTTGCGGGTTGAGTCTTTGAGAATCAAAACATAAGCCTGAAGACACAAAACATGGATCAATGCAATATTGTGAACGCGTGCGACACGACCACAGCGTACTTGACGGTCCAGCTGGATCTTGTTGACCACACCGTCCGAAGAAAGCTTGACCAGCCTTTCAGTACGTGTCGATGAAATGACCTTCCTGGATCGGTGAGACTGCAAAATTGATATCAATTGCTGACGAACTAAGGGCGGCAGCATTGAACTAGAAACCAAATTTTCCCAACTCGTGATTACTGAAGAGTTCAACGTTGTTTGATGAACCAATTTAGTTTGCGTGAAGAATAACTTGGACAGAGATTTCTCCGTCGATCACACAGAAAACAAATTCGGTGGTCAAAGAGATTTTGGGGAAAAAGAATTGGCTTGTCATGGACAAGAAACAACCGACAAGTCGAATATGAACATACCCCGGATTTTCTAATTGGAATTCTCCCGCCATTGGAAACTACAGCGAGAACGAGAAGGACAGCGGCGATGGCGATTGGTCGCCAGCCCAACATGACGATAAAACACAAATATGTAATGAGGTGATCACAATTGGTCGAGGTTCCCGCCGTCGTCTGTCATTGGGGTCCGTAACTGTGGTTGGCACGTCACCCCCAGTTAGCCAGGTGCCCGGAATGTAACGTGAGCGAAACGCGCCAGGTACGGTAACGGTCCCCAAGTGCCATTGCAAAACGTGGTGTGTGTAGCTTAGTGTACCGTACCCGCATACCGTGCTGGCCGCACTGTGGACTGGGCAACGTTACCGTCCTCATCGACAACTGTCGACGACTGGTAGACTCAATTTGGATCACGATTGAACCCGCCCCTGTCGACGGCCGCTGATCGTCCCCCGCTTGATCAAAATCCTACAGTGGCCATTTTTTGGGAACATCGCGTCGTGCAATGGCGCTACACAATTCCGATTAAGAGAAGCTTATGCCTACTCTTGAACGCCCTGTGCTACTTCTTCATCTGAGAATTTGAAGACAGATTGCGGCGGAGCATCGACGGCAATTTTCATCATCGTTTGCGTTGATTCGTCTCTGTAGACTATTTCTGCGATTTTTTAATGGATTATTCTTTCGAGCAATTAAAGGCTTATAGCTTTAACGACTTTATTTATTCTCAAAAACTCTAAACAGATTTTTTATATATTAATACACGACAGGAATGCTGAAATTACCGACTTTGTTTTTACATAAATTCAGACAAGTCAAAGCACTCTTAACACCTAGTACATAAATACAACAACAGATATCAAAAGATGTCCTGGCAGGGTTTGTCATATTGTGTCTCAGATAGGACGCCCGTGTGGTGGTTCGTCTAATCGAAGAGACTTGGCTAAGCGTGTATTGCCATCTTTTGAATATTCAGCTGCGTCGAGACCAAGTGCTGAAATTTCACACAACTGTCAATTTCAAAACATCAAACAGATGATTCGGGCCAAAATTAGGCATTGCAGAATCATAGGGCCAGCTCACATCTGTGTATTTTCAAATATGCGTTAAAGTGATCGTCGATGTTGAAAAAAAAAAACGAAAGTTCAATGTTGTACTCTTTGTAGATGACTTAATTATTCGTCTTGGGAACTTTGATTTTGTTCGGCGGCCTCAATAAATTCCCACTCAATGTGCGATGTTAAGGGTAATCCTAATCGCACGGCCGAAAGTGAGTCTTCGCCTTGTTCCACGAGAGTTTGATTTTGTTCGGCGGCATCAATATATTCCCACTCATCGTTCGACGATAGAGCTGATCCTAATGGCAAGGTCGAAAGTGCGTCTTCGCCTTGTTCCACGAGTGTGTCCCCAAAAGTAGAATTAGGGACCTGTTCATCTGGGACGAAGTTGGCGAATCCGGCGTCTGACTGGTTCAACTGGTTATCGTGGCGTTCACAATCATCTATATCTGCAATATGGCATTAGAGACAGACACAATCACGAACACTCTTTCGAAAAAGGTCACGCTGAGAGTAAAATGAAAACAAAACATGTGAAAGTTGATATCGAAAACCGATATGCAAACCTAAATATCAGAACAATACTTCAGAAGTTGAAAAAAAAATACCGCGTGTGGTTATTTTGACAACCGATGGCACAACATTTCATGTTGGAGAGAGATTAAAATTACATTGTTTCAAGGCTTGCCCGTCTGCTGAGTGCATGTTGCTCTTGAAAACAGCGTTATTGATAGTGTCGACCAACAAATTCTGTTGAATAAGTTTGGTTCTCACAGCGTTGGCTATCGGCGTATACAGCGAATCGGACACGGGCCCGACGCCAGTGCACTGAAAGTCGCCGCCGTCAACTTGGCAAGCAATGGGAACAACCTGACAAATGCATTCAGCGATAATCAACGATATTGCACTATGATTCCTACATTATCGCCCTGAACCAGGTGCATTTGCTTATTGTCAGTGAATGACAGCACAAACTTGCAATCTATACGGTTATCAGTCGAACCTGGTTCTGCATGAAATCATTTAAATTCACAGAAACCAAACGCATATTGTGAATATTTACCCTGCGACGAGAGATCTGACAACCCCAAATCGTCGTTGGCACGCTCGGCGAGACGAAGATGATACCGCTGCAGGCAATATGGTTAGTATACGTAGAGGATGGAAAGTGTATTGCTTGAACACAGCGTACCGTTTGGCCAACGTCAAAAAGTAAGTCCTTGTTCTTGGAATAAATGCACACTTTGACGACAGTTGGATTCAAGACCCTTTTCGCTGATTGCTGAATCGGCATTATATCAGTTGTAGGAAACAGAGTTTGTCCATATGGCGATAGCAATTTGATTGGTTAGTAATCGAAACCGGTTTCAGGCACCTCCCAAGCTGGGGTAAAAACAGCAAACTGTGAACGCACCTTGACATACTTGGCGGCGTCGCTTTGTACTTTTACAAGGCCACCATCAACAGCGTACGTGAGCACAACGACAACGATCAGCACACGATTCCACGACAGCATGATCGAACTGCACAAACAGACGATAACCTAAATGACGTGGACGGTGGAGGGGTTCGCCGCCATGTCGCCTGTGCCAGTAATAAATATCGTTACGACCCTGTGCGTCACTGACTGACGCACCACCCCCACAGGTGCTCACTGCTCACTGTCAGATCACGTAAGTGACTATAAGAGTAACCTCCTAAAACTCCCTCTCGGACTCGCATGAAATGGCCTTTGCGGTGTGCCGGCCACCGGAGCCAACATGTTCCGGCAAAGGTTACCGGTAACCCATGGATTCGGGAAGAAACCTACCCAATGGGCGACGTTTTCGACATCTTATTCACAATCACGTGTTTTCGTCTGGCGGGTAATATCTCGGGATACAAACTGATGAGAAATCGTGATTTCTTAGCGGTTGCTTTGACGATGACGCTGTTGAAGATCAGAATCATGGAATTTTTAATGGTGCAGCCTATACTGGCGTCATAGAGGTGTTCGCCTCTCCATTTTTCTCTCACACAAACATTCCTACACGGTCAACCCTCGGGCGCTTTCAACTTATCCGGATAACAAATTCGTTGCAAATCCTTCGTTGTTTGTTGTTCCAGGTTCGATGTAATCCGCGTTTGAGAAATTTGAGGTTCTACTCGCGATCAAATGTCTGGGGCCGGAAGCTCAATCCCGATATCTGTTGATTGCTTGGAATTATCATATGCCCAAGCGCAAAGAGCACGATCAAGAGCTGCCAACCAGCGCAATGGTTGAACCAGACAAAAAAGGCGAAAGTCCCACCCTCAAGCGTTTGAATGGCGTGATAACTTAGGCCTTCGCCTGTTTTAACGTTTGCGCTAGCCAACTCAAAATTCGCCCAGATTCTCCCAGACGGATCTCAATGTGTCGCCATTCTTTTCATCGCATTGATCAATAAAACTTACGTAATGACAATCTCCAATCGCATGCTATTGAAAACATTTTGTGAGGATTCAGAAAACTTCATATTTCCAATTTGAGGTGATGGGCGAGAGAGTGGTGTCGACAGGTCTTGAGGAGGACTCGTACTTGACACTTGCTGCTGTGCTACAGACGTCGCCTCTCGCGGTGTCGATCTAGATCGTGTTGCGCCAGCCATATCATTTCTTCAGGAGTTTACTACATACATTGTCGAAATACTCGTGAGTTTTATCAATATTATTGAAATAGGAAGATAGGATGGTGTCACGCCTGCTAGCCAACAGCCAGGCGACCCTCGCTGGAAGGTCGCCTCACTACTAGGCTCAACACTCCCGCCCAAACTACCAGCGAGGAGTATTTGGTGGAAAGGAGCCTGGGCTTAGACGGGCAAAATCGTGGGTGACAGTGGGTTTGTCATCATCATGGAGTACACGAGTCCTATCTCACCTTTCTCGACCTTTAGAGCAACCGATCTGAATCGACACCGCAAGAGGCGGCTTGTGTAGCACAGCAGCAAGTGTTGGATACGAGTCCTCCCCGGGACCTCTCGCCCATTACCTCACGCATCGCCAGTTTTCGTGGACTGGCCAGTTCCACGACTATGTGATACTCATTTATCCCTGACGCGATCGAGACAGATGAGTCCTTTCCCTATTAGTTTTTCAACCAAAACGCTTTTGCGGTATCGACTGATTTCAAAATTGAGCAGGGCCGTGCGCCATTGCCCGTAGATTATACAGCAGTCGAGCGATCGCCGAACAGCACAGACCTCTTGTTGATCAATATTGATGGAAGAAGGCGCCCATTGATGATCATATCCCAATGATCAGAATGATATTCGGCCTCATTCAATATTCTCAATGAAATAGGTCAAAATTGGTTCAGACGTGCATGGATTCAAATGATGCACTAATTATCAGCAGAGATTACCGAGCTCTGTGTTCCATATTTCGCTATCAATGTCCATTCGAGTGGTACACATATCTGTCCGACACGATATGAACATAGGTAAAAAGTCGAAACCCCGCCACCACTGGTTTGCAAGATTCGCCCAATCGCTCAATAGAAGACAAACACAATGTGTTCGTCGCGAAACTAATCCATAATGGATTGCAGCTCAAGATGACGTTGAACAACGCTGTCCCGATTGCGCGCAAACACCAACGACTTGTTTTTGGTGATATTTGTCAAACGCAGTCCTGATGAGACGAAGGACACAGAAAACCAAAATATGTTGGAGAAGTTCAATGTGTGTAGTTTGTTCGAGTTGGGACAACCGCTGAGTGATCGATTTGCGTTAACGTTTTGGTCAATGTATTATCAAAGAAACATTACGGGTGGTCACTTGGTCTAGGTTCGACATTCAACAAAATCGGTGTCATGTTGGTGCTCATCGCCGTAATGTGTGGTACTCGAGTTCGCCGACACACTTGACGATGCCGGACGATGAACCGTGAAATGAATTGTGAACGCCGCAACGACGACGAGGGAAAACGAGCAGACGTTGATGAGGACGATGGGCCAAAACCACGATGTGGACTTGGTCTTCTAGAAAATAGCGTCAAAACTAATCAGGCAAATACAGAACACAACGAGAAGCTGCTGGGATTTGGAAATTTGAAAACTTTTTGGCGTAAAAGGAAACAGATGATAGAATCCTAATTACGAAACCCAATGTAAGAGGAGATACAGGTTAGGGAAATATAACAAGAGAAAATCAAGAAGTTGGGTAAAAAACAAACCCGAGTAATCTAATGGGCTAAAACACGGTACCGACCTTTACTGGATGGTTTTCCTGGGCCGGTAGGGCAGTGGTAGAATCTGGAAATGACTGTTGAGGGAAAATGATGGTTGGATAGATCAAGACATACCGTTTTGAGATGATAATGAGATTGAATCACATTCAGACTGTTGCTGATATTGATCGGGTTCAGGGTCAGGGATAACGAGTGATCGATCATCAAAAATTTGTTCTTGATGAGGAAGTTCTGGTGAGGTAGGAGCACACGACGACATCTCTAGTTGATCTAGTTCATGAACTGGTGATGAAAGAACATTCGACGACTCCT
>OUQQ01000542.1:3182-13812 GCA_900404475.1 Spongospora subterranea | reverse complement strand
AAAAGTCTTAGGTATATAAGGACCCGAGAATGATGGCCTTGTGCCATCATAGTACCTTTTGGGACGGTAAGTTTGTAGTTGAGAAACAAGTTGATGGATTACGAACCCAAATTTCCAACGCCGAATGTCAACGCATGATATCGTACACTACGCGTGCAAGGATCAACGGGCTCGTACCCGACAATTGATCTTTACAATAAACTAAGGATCAGATTCCTTCCATCGCTCTTGTGCTAACATCGAGAAAGCCGGGCCCAGTTTCCCCACCGCTGAATTCGTTGTTTAGACACACGCTCCGCTCCAGCAATGAGCGATCACACGGTTTCCATGGAGCAGTTGACATCCCAACCGCTGACCGCACAGAACTGGCGTCTGTGGAGAAAGGAAGCTGTCATGGGCATGAAGTGCATCAACGCATACAACATCATGACTGGGATTGAGATGTCACCGCACTCGGGCACCACGAGGGCCTTTCAACAAGACTCGAACACAGAACTGGAAGACGCGCGCTCACGACTCCCAGACGCCGCCCTCGCGCAAAACGACGCCAAACAGTTGGCACTAGAAGTAGTTTCCCTTCGACAGCGACTCCAACAGGCGCAACAAGATCTCGAGAAGGCCTCGATCGCCTACGCTCGCGCTGCAGCAGAGACAAAACCCATCCCGACTACAGACACGCCCAGTGGCCAATCGACAAGCACCGACTTCGATCGACGACATGACCTAGCACACTGGCTACTGCACAGGTCTCTTTCCGACACGTACAAAGAACTAACGTTGGAATGCCCTGATCTGGCATCTACGTGGAGATCACTGACGAATCACTTCGACATTAAATCAGCTGCGGACGCCATAGCTGCAGAAGATCAACTAGAGCACTTAAGGCTAGGTGAACACGATGATATACTCAAGTTTCTGAAGAGCGTTCGACTTGTCAAAAGTGCACTAGCAAACGCTGGCGCTCCAATTTCAGACCGTAAGCTATTTTCAACCGTCATTGGGAAACTACCGAAACACATGCAGTCAATCCAAGAGACGATCTTATACGGCCCTGAAGATCGAAAAAACTTCAGCACACTGGAGCAGACATTAACGTCGTATGCGAAGAACAATCCTCGCAGATCCTCCCCCGAGCAAGCGAACTTCACGAAAGCGAATGGAGCAACGTGCACACATTGCAAGCGCAAGGGGCATACCGCGACTGAATGTCGAGCCAAACTGCACATCTGCAAGAATTGTGGCACCATTGGTCATTTCGAGATGCGCTGCAAGAGTAAGGACAACAAAGACAAGGATAACAAGCACTCCAGTCACTACGCTTTCTCCACCTTCCTCACCAACATTCACCCTACGAATTCCTAGGTCACCGACGAGCCACATCGTCAATTAGCCCTCACATCAGCTTAATCGGCAAAGCAAGCGGCGACATGCTTACCATGGCAAACGGGTCAACCGTTCCTGTCATCGGATATGGTCAAGCCGACGTTGGTTTCAAGCTGTCATCCGTCCTCTGCGTTCCATCCGCACACCGAAGCCTCGTTTCGATAGGGAAGGCATGCGAAGACGGCGACAATCGACAAGGCGGCATTTGACGAACATGGATCCAAGCTCGACAAAAGCGGTGAAGTGATTGCATCTGGTACACGACGGGAACGCCTATTAGAGCACAACAAGCGTCAGGCCAACGTTGCCTCCATAAGCACCTGGCATCAAAGACAAACCCACTCTCCCACGCGAACCGTGCAAGAGATGTAGTCAGAACAAGGCCACCGGCAATACAAGTGCTGATGGACAAAGACTGCCAACGGGTCTATCAAATGCAAAACCTGTGAAAAGGGAAAGGCGACCAGGTTACCATTTCCGACTAGCGATCCTGAACATAGAAGTTGAGAAGTTTGATAGAGTTCTAAAACACACTAATCTTTGTGGCCCGATGCAGGGTGGAAGAGTCCAAGGATCCCGGTACTGTATGCCGGTTGTTGATCAACGCTCACGGTTCGTCACCCAATATTTCTTTGCCAGCAAAGGACATGGGCCGCTGACTCACCACCTGAATGCATCATGAGATGTGAAAACACGTTCGGCTACCCGCCGGCAATAGTGGCGAATTCACATCAACCGGCAAAAATATCGTAACACAAATGCACTCGACGGGATTCGAACCCGCGCCTTGTTTCCAAGACCACCGCCTAAAGGTGGCGCCTTAGACCGCTCGGCCACAAGTGCTGCTGTGATGAAATAAAATTTGTTCGGCTTTCAATGTTTCAGTGCCTTTAAGTGCAATAGAAACTGTTTTGATTTACCAATCGTCAGACAATCGCGACGATCATGAAAGTTCGCCGTTCCAAGACGCAAAAACAGACAAGCTGCAGAAATTTCTCAACAGCCACGAAGACGGCAAAAAAGACGATCTTTCTCACATTCCTAGGGCCGACTAGGCGCCCGTTTGTCGAAAGCAATTGCACGAAATACAACAAATCACAGGTTTCTGTATCAAAATAAACGTGGAGTATAGAAGACATCGTAGGAACATCCTGCAATTGCGACGCCATAGCCACCTTGGAAGCGCTGCATCGCTCCATATCATCGAATGACGATATTATTTGTCGATATCGCCATGTTGGTTACCACAGGCTTGATTCGAGCGGGAGAACCCGTTACGATCGCCATTGGTCAACAGCGGATTCATCGTCGCACGTCGATTACTGCCACCGAAACGGCGGCGTGATCCATCCCAGCTTGTTCGAGCTTCCGCAACTCAGCGGCCAAGGAGAACATTGTTGATCGATTTCTATATGTGAAGTGGTTTACATTGCGGTCGATTGGGTCGACAATGTCCAAATATCGAAGGCTATGCATATGTTCGTCAACCGTATCTGAAAAGCGATCATCCATATGGCGAAACTCCAAGCATTACCCGGAATTGTTGCCCACAATCCTGTACATTAACTAAGGCAACCTGAAAGAAATCGAGAACTAAACCGGGAACCCGACCAAGTTACCCGGTCAATCTGCAATCAATATCGTGTTCTCCTTCATTCCCGCAGAGCGACTATCGTGTCCTAAATCATCTTCGGGTGCCACGTATGCGATCACGGGCGATGACACCACGAACCGGTCATGGTTGATGTGAAGTACTGGCGATTCATATGAGGGCACGCTGAAACTGTTCATTTGTTTCTAACAATGCAGGTGGCCGCCTGGATTTTGGGAATGGTGGGTTCGCCTGGGTCAGTAATGTGGAATTCGGAACCGAGCCTTGAAACGATTCTTTCGGCGAGGTTATCGTTGTTGTTGGCCATTCCCATCATCAACGCATAACCCAATAACTACCGTCGTGTTTCCTTCCCGTAAATTGCGCCCGAAATGCATAATTTGAAACTGACGGCCAAAAGGCCCCGATCGCATCTGCTGGCGGCTCCCCGATCGACTCCTTCCTTCTTGTTGGAGGTCGGTTGACGCCAACGATGCTGTCGATCAAAAGGGGTCGCCATGAGAGGCGATGGGCCGCTTTCAAGCCGAGCTAGAGATGGCAACAGCGACGCAAACCGCCAGAAGCAACTCGATTCTTTCCTGAAACCATCCGGTTCGGGCATATACGGCTCCTCATCGAAATCTTGATTTGTAATGCTCCCTCCGCTATGACCAGACGACAAACGAGAGCCATTCTTGATGTGCCACTTGTTGCAACAATTGCACTGTAGTTTACACGAAAGCGCTGCGATAAGCCTTCCGCCAGGAGCCGAGTTTTCTCAATTTTCCACCAACTCCGGCGTGATCCTTTTCGGGCGTCACTGTGCACGATTGATAACGCCGGCCATTTCCGTAAATCAAGCCACCTATGAACACGCGAATTTAATGGCGAGGTTCATCGTGTCGTCGTCATGCTAAAAACAATTTGATCATGGCATTGCTGGTCTCATGAGTCCGGGCCAATGGCGACAATTGAGGACCTTTGACGACCGATTCCGGGACCAAACACATCGATGTGTAAAGTGCCACTTCTCCAGGGAACAGCTACAGCAGCTTTGCTTAGATTTCATCTGCGGTTTGACCCATAGAGTTCGCCTCTTGTTCTAAACCCTCAATCATTGCCAACTTTGCGCGTCGAACATTGCAGCGCCACCAGCATTATCGTTTCTCGAAATGCGGTTCTAACAGTGAACAATCATTGGAGAGTTATTTCCTGACGTATTTCACAGTTTCCCAATTCATCATCCGCTGCTGATAACGATTTTGTCGTAGAGAATTACAATGTTTTCACATTGAGCCGTTCGCCAAAATGACGGTGGGCAGTAAAGTACATAACCCGAAAGACCAAACGAAGTTATCGTGATTCACCTACGTTCATCAAACTGCAATGGGGACCAGAATCATTAAACGTTCTGTCCGACCGTTGTCGTGTCGGCGCGCGTATCGCCACTAACATTGTTCCGAGAATCGGTTGAAACATTTTCATGGCCATCTGTATTGGCTACCAGTACCGGATTCCGATTTTCCGTCTGGCAAAAAGCATTGGGCGTCTACAGCCAGCAGCATTGTTGACAGGATCCAGTATGTCGGCAATCAAAGATTGAGCCGTCGTACTTTTGAGATTTTTCTTCGGGTCGCTACATCGCTCGTGTGTTGGAAACCCTGACGTTCATTGTGGCCAAACCAACTGACACAGGATTGTTTTTACTCTGACTTGGGGTGGACATAATCGCCAATTGTAAAATTGACTTCGCGGTTGATCTGTGATATCGACGAGGACGATGCTTCTGCGAGCGTTGTCTGGAATGGACGATCAGCCGTGGACATCAGTTTTACGATTTGCGATTATGAGCTCTTCGATACTCTCCATCATTCAACTACATTTGTTCAACCAAGAAAACACCAACGCGACATACGGTGCTCTGCCGCGTGCAATTTCTCGCGCAAAGGAGTTCATTCGCCGATCTTCAGACTCTTCAAACACGGCCGCAGACAAAACATCCCACGACCGCTGACTCAAGGCTGTCACCTTCGCGACGCTTCGACGACTGCAAAAGCGTGTTCCTTTTTCCTGTTGACGATTCCGAACGACACGACGCTCTTTCCAACAGCCTAAAGCTGATGTCATTTCAATAAAATATCATGTTTTGATTCCTGACCCATTTCTCGGCCAATTTCGCCACTGAACCAATTTCGCCACAGTCGAAGTAACATGGATTGGGCTAATTTCGCCTCTGTTACCCAGTGGGGTTTGGACTTGGGAGAGGTCGAGCGGGGTTGCGCCCCTAACAGGCCCCGCCTTGGCGCTGTCGCGACAGTCGGTACATGATCCAGAGAATCACAACGGGTCGATCGGGATTGCGCCAAGGGACGGTTCTGAGGCATTTGATGACGGGAGTGGCCAGACACGTACCCGTCGTGATCATCGGCGGTGGCCCATCCGGTACTGTATTCGGCCCTGCCCTCGACCCGCGCTGACCCTTGGCGATGCTGATCAGGGCTGACCGCCGGGATTTACTGTGGGCGAGCGGGCCTGACCCCGATTATCGCTGCTGGATCTGTATCTGGGACGCTGATGCCTGGTGGGCAGTTGATGATCACCACCGAAGTCTCGAATTTCCCTGGTTTGGATTGGGTTCTAATCGGTTTCCTCCCCAGTTTTTCGAATAATGCGTTTCTCAGGGTTCCCCAACGATGTTACTGGCAGCGATCTGATCGAGCGTATGTTCGAACAAGCGAAGCGGTTCGACTGCGAAGTTATCGAAGAGTTCGTCACCGAAGTTAAGCTTCAAAACGGCGGCCCTCAAAATGTAAATCTCACCCGACGTCCGTGAATTTCAGCATCGTTGTCCTGATTTGTTGAAAACAGGTTCTGATCGGCGGCAACTGGGTCTCGTGCGACGCGTTGATTCTGGCGAACGGGGCCAGGGCTCGCTGGATGAACGCACCGGGCGAAAGCGTGTTTGTGAATCGCGGCATTTCCGCATGTGCAACATGTGCGGTTGAAAATCGCCAGATTGCCGTTCATAGATTAACTTTGCTAATCCTTTTTCACCTAGGCGATGGGCCACTTCCTCTCTTCCGCGGGAAGCACATCTTTGTGGTCGGCGGCGGCGATAGCGCTTGTGAAGAGGCGATTTTCCTTACAAAATTCGCCAGCAAGGTCGGGCAGTTATCTGCTGTTTTTTATCGAATTTACCAGTCAGTTCAGGTATCGATTATTCATCGCCGGGATAAGTTGCGAGCATCAAAAGCGATGGCGACTCGTGCGCTGGAAAATCCCAAGGTTGGTCAAATCGCAGCGGAACGGTGTGGGAAGATACTCACAATGTTTCCAGATTGAAGTGCTGTGGAATACCTCCATCGTGTCCTACGTTGGAGACCAGACGCTCTCCGGTATCGTGCTGGAGAATGTGATCACGAACGAGCAATACACTGTCGAAGCCGGCGGTCTGTTCATGGCGATCGGGCACGATCCCAACACGGCTTACCTGAAAGGATCAGGTTCGTCCCCGTACCCATTCGTCATTCCCAGCGCTCATTTACCGCCCCTGACAGGAGTGGAACTTGACGACGCCGGCTACATCAAAGTGCACAACGGCGTGTTCACCAGCATCGACGGCGTGTTCGCGTCCGGCGATTGCCACGACAAGGTCTTCCGCCAGGCGATTACCGCCGCCGGGTTCGGCTGTATGGCCGCGATCAGTGCCGAGCGCTGGCTCGAAGAACGCCCTCAAACCCACAAGTAATCCCACTTTCCCCCCGAAATTTATCGCATCATTTTCGACGCCAGAAAAAAAATACAAATATAAATTCATTGTCTGTTTATCAATGGCGATCCCAATCAAAATTCCAACGAAAACCATCACGTGCTGTCGGCGATTGAGGCCGTGCGCGACAGTTCCAGCGGCCGTTTCGGCTCATTTCGATAATGAACGGGTTTTTAGAAAGATTGACGCACGACGACGGGGACGGGGCGGTCGTGACCCTGATCTCGGGCGACCACGAGTCGAGCCGCAGCCACGTCGTGTTCGTGCCGGGCCTGCTGGACGGCCTGCTGTCGTGCTGGCCCTACGTGGGCCCGGCCCTGCAGGCGCGCCTGCCGCCGGCCACGTCCCTGGTCCAGTGCTCGCTGCGGTCGTCGGGCGCCGCGTTCGGCTCGTACGAGGTCGCCGACGACGCGCGCGACATGGCCCTGGTCGTCCGCCACCTGGTTCACCGCCACCGCTCCCGATCCATCATCCTGATGGGCCACTCGACCGGCTGCCAGGACTGCATCCGCTTCCTGCGCGATCATTACTGCGATTTCGCCAACGTGATCAGGGGCGTCGTGTTCCAGGCGCCCGTCTCGGACCGGCTTTACATTGAGAACCTGGTCCCCGGCGCTGAGAAGCACATCGCCCTGGCCCTGGACATGGTCGACGCGGGGCGGGCGCGAGAGTTCATGCCGCGTGCGACGCTGTTCGATTGCGCCATCACGGCGGGGCGATTCGCGTCGATGACGAACCGCCTGACGGACGACGACCCGTTCAGCGACGACCTGACCGACTCGGAGCTGGTCGTGGGCCTGGGCCATATCGCCATCCCGTCGCTGTGGGCGTTCTCGATGGCCGACGAGTATGTGCCGGAGCGGGTGGTCGACCAGCGCCGCCTTAGTGAGCGCATCGCCCGCCTCGTCCCCGACAGTCGCGCCGTGCTTCTGGATGGCGCCAACCACGACCTGTCGTCGTCCCCCGATCACGCTCGGCAGTTCGTTGATTCCCTGGTTGAATTCATCGCCCGTCATCAATAATTCCCGCCACGACATTTACCCAAATCCCCAACGACATTTCCAAATAAACCTCTCCTGAATTTATCGTTCTCTATGGTGATTGTTTGTATTTTCACGGTTTACACCTCTTATTACCATTGGTCGCCGTCCCTCGCTTGCGGTTCGGTTTCTGGGCCTTCTTTGGAACCCGCTTTTTGTCGCCATTGCCGACACAACGCGCCGCCCCCGGGGTCGTCGGCGTATCCGATCCTTTTTGGCAGCTGGACTCCATCTCGTCGATCGTCTGGATTATCGTCTTCAGATTCGCGTCGTGATCGATTCGCTCGGGACAGCCCGTTCCATCGGCCACACCAACGGGTTTCGGGCGACCCAATCCATCGCCACGTTCCGTTGCACTGCTCGACGGCGCCGTCGCTGACTTGATATTGATCGGTCGATCATCGCCCGCGCTTCTCCATTTCGACAGCAATCCCATCCAGGCCGGACGTCGTTGCTGGACCGAATCGGCATCATCATCGTCGCTACTGTCGTCGTCGTCGTCGTCGTCCCTTTGTCTACATCATTTCAACTCCGATAGCCGCGAATTCGAAAAACAACAAACGATTACGGGATTTTGGAACGAGACGCGATCCGTCTCGTTTCATGAACATGATCGGAATTGCCCTGGTTCGGCTCCCGATCGCGTCGCCGTGCCTCGACCGGACCTTGTTGCCCATCCGCCTGGCGCTTCTGTTGATCGACCGCATCGGCCAGGCGCTGAACCTATCCAGCAAGTCGGGTGTCGACGATCGCCGCTGGAGAACCATGAAAACGGAATTACCTGGCGCTCCGTATTGCTGATCAACGTCGCCATGGCCTTCTCGCGCTCCAACAGCTCGTGACGAATGTCCTTCTCTAACGGCAAATTCTGTCGGACGATCTCGGACAGATCACCGATCTTGTCCATGGCTTCGCGTCGATGCAGTTCGATCTGCGGTGCCCGATCAGGGTTTGTCGGTTTTCAGAATTCGCATCCGCTGACCTTGTTCAGGGCGTCTCGCGCCAATCGCGTGCAGATTTGTTCGGCGTTTCGCGACCGGGCGTCAATGGCGCTGACCAGGTCTTCACGATCGCGTTCCGCCCTCTCCTAACTCGCCAAAACAAAACAACAATCAGGCGCCAATCGCCGCCTCAGCGAGTGGAAATACCGACCATGGACGAGACCTTCTCGTTTAGCGACGACAGATGGGATACGATTCCTGGACGAAGCGACGTGATCTGAACCAGAACAAAAAATCACCAAATCAGAAAAACAACAACGCGAATCCGCGTGGACCTGCTCTTGGAGCTTCGACAGTTTCTGGAACTGGAGATCGCGATGATCGCGAACCTGTTCGGCCTTGATCTGAGGGGGAACGAACGAGTCAGATCACGAATTCCGATGCCCGGAGGGGGTGAACCTGTTCCCGCACGTTGCCCATGATCTCGTGCCTGACCGCGTTCATCCTGGCCACGACCTCGGCCGAATGCTGCTGCAGGGCGGAGGTGATCCTCGTCTCTGTGCTTTGGCACATCGCCCTGACCTCATCCCGCTCTATCGCCAGCGCCGATCGGCACGTCCTTTCCGACGCTCTGTTCCGTCATTTGCTCAGAAACCGGCGACAATCTCCAAAAAACCCCGTTTTCTCACGTCTGCGATAGCATCAACTGTTCGATGCGCTTTTCCACAATGGTGTTGATCTTGTTCTCAATACCGTCTGGCGTCGACGTCAACGACGCCATTTTCGCCTTCACAATCTGGTAAACCTAAATGGGATCGTCGGTTGGCCAGACGAACGTGAATATCGACAGAAAAATCGGTCCCGAACCTGCGTTTCGATATCGGGAATATCAATTAGAACCTGTTTGATTTGCGATTCGACATTCTTGCACCGATTTTCCAGCGCTTCTGTTCGATCGTTCAGCGTCCTGTTCTCGGATTCGGTCCGATCGTTCAGGCGGGCGCCATCAGCGAACCCGATCTGCATTTCTTGCGACAGCTACGAGAAAAACGCCCAGGGCGTCATCGGGCTGACCGTTGGCGGAAAACATTTTTACCGATTGTAATCGCGACTCGACACGAATCGTGTGATCCTCGATCTGCTGTATTCGATCGGCGAACGCCTGGACGGCCATGCACGAGGCGTTCACACGATCGAGCTGCGTTTCCAGATAGGTCATGTAGGCGGATCTATCGGTCAATAGGTTGGGGATCGATGATCCAACGCCAACACCCATCCGGCCATGAACCTGGCTCAACTGTTTCTGTCGTTCATATTCTTGAGCGTATCCCATTGTTTTGCCCATCATCGTCGTTTTTTGTTTTCAGCCCTGGCCCTTCTGGCGCCGTCGTCAATACCCAGGTTTCCTTCCAACGTCTTCCGATCAGTCAGGGGCTGTGACCGGTCCTTGACCAGGTGGTGGCATTATCGCCATGGTGGTGGTCGGGCAGATCCAGATGGGATATCGGACGCCCAGATGAGAGGTTATGTCAACGAACAATGCAGCGACTTGAGTCGATCGGTCGACAGCCCCCCGGCTCCACCGAACCCTCAGAACGAGTTTTGTAGCCCAATCTACCACAGGAGTGTGTGCCGCATTAGATCACACCTATAAAACCCCTGCCATTTAACAAAACACCTTGTTTGGAATATGGCCAAACGATTGCATGTATTGTTAGATGATTAAGTGCAAACTTTCACAGTGGGTTTGGCGAATGCCATTTCAGAATTATCGCCGGGACGGGTTGCAGTACAGTTTTCAGCAGGTTTGCAAACCCTGGAATGGGCGGGAATAGGGTGTCACTGAATTATGATCCAGATTGGGTATTCCAAGGGACAATCGGCAGCGTTAGAGCCCCCCCCCCCC
>OUQQ01000327.1:0-28719 GCA_900404475.1 Spongospora subterranea | reverse complement strand
GGCCGGAAGCGTTACCCTCCCGCGCCACCAGATTTATGTTGCTGACATTCCTGTGTCGGAAGTCCCGCTGGGAAGACCTTTTTGCGACGCTTGGGCATTGATGTCGACGCGCTGATTTGTCTGATGGCAACCCATTCTGTGGATGAGAAACCTCCGGTTCAGGAATATTTCGTTGACAATGTTTCCGAGGAGGCACCGTCTCCAGGTAAGCACTCCCTGGGTGATATAAGAGCTACACTGGAGGAACGGTTATTAATGACTGCTTGGCTCTCGATCCTCCGACGTGGTTTCTGTCTGAGCTTCGCATCATGTCGGGGAGAAACGTGACCGACGGCGAAAATTCTAGGCGAAATAAGGTTAAGCACCCAAACTTCTCTATGGGAGATTTTGTCCTAGTATCAAATACTTTAAATGCTTAAAAAAATAAGCTGAAGGTTCTCTTGACCGGGCCCTTCCGTATTGTTGCGGTAAATTCGAATTACGTTTTTACTGTTGAGGATATAAATACGAAAAAATCCTCAATCTGCCATTCCTCTCGACTTAGGTTCTATGCCGACTCGACACTAAACATTACAAAAGATGTCTGCAAGCAATTCTCGCATGATGACGCGGGATTCGAGATCAAAGATGTCCTGGATGTTTCATACCAGTCCTGTAGTACAGCTGCGCATTCCGCGCGCATAAATAATACACTGCCTCTCTTGTTAAATACATCCAACGCTCTACGGCGCAACAGAATACCACAATACATTCATTGTCCTCCTGGTTGATTTGCGCCTGATGGTGTTTACCAATTTTAGCCAATTTCTCATACGGTAATGCGAAGAGACATGCCCTTGTCCCGACGGATAATCTCCCGTTGCCGTTCACAAGGCGCTTGGCCGACTATCTCCTCAACAACCGTGCGGCATGGATTTTCGCGATTGCAGATATAACTTCCTCTCGTTCCTATCGGCAATGGATTTCGAGACCAGAATGATGACGATGTTTACTGCGTTATACGAGTCTTGAACATGGAGCCGGCGTAAACACAAACTATCACGAAGGACATGATAAAAAAAACGCGGAGACGGCGTCATCTTTTTGCAAAACGGACAACGGGGACCACAGACATATAGTTTGAGATCATGAATTTCCCGTTTCAAAATCAACTTTACCGTCCACAATGACCGCCGAGCCACAATGGGCTATAATCATTAAACGGAGTTGCAGAGTGGAATTGTCCAGAAAGATGTAAACGATGTCTGTCTCAGAAATATATAATCCAGAAACGTTCATGACCAAAACCATTACCCACTTCGTTGATTCAATCGATCAATTCGCAGACTGCTGGCTGGAGATAATTTGGGCTAACGTGGTCCACTCAAAGTCTGGTTGCTGAAACGGTGCTACGATGCCTGGAAGACCGCGCGGTTTGCTAGATAGAGAGCAAATGCGGTTTGGGACTGGAGTAGTGGGTGCGGCCCATTGAGCATCCGTATCGACCATCTGTGAAATCAAATCGAGGATATGCAGTCTAAGTGGAATGCTGGACGAAAGCAGTAATCAAGCGGTCATAAGATCAGGTGTCAGTTCGTCATTAACGGCTAAATCCATCATAATGACTTGCGGACTGTCTTTTCTACCCACTGGCTCAACTGCGCGGCCTCCTCCGCAGTAAGTGATCAAAAAGTGCAAAGTGATCAAAAGTGATATCCTCCCAGCTCCACAGGTACCGGCCATAGTTTTTGGTGAATGAAACTGTCACAGTCACAAGTGCATCTGGCGTAAGGAGCGCTGGTGCCGTGTGTCAACAGCCATTTTACGAACGGCGGTAGGAAGAACATCGAAAACATCCCATCAGCCCTGCTTGACGTACCGCTTTCTCGCCGATCTTCTATTCGTTCCATGGCAGAGGCAACCGGATTTTCCCGTTCCACTTTAGCTAGACGCGTTGAAGAGGGGACAATCCGCCGGCATTCGAACGCGATTAAACCTCTTTTGACGGAGTCAACCAAGATCGCCCGACTGGAATTTTGCCTGTCGATGTTGGTGTCTGGGTCCACGAGGTTCCAGGAAATGTTCGACGTAGTTCACGTCGATGAAAAATGGTTTTTCGTGATCACGGCGACCAAGACGTTTCATTTGGCTGACGGCGAAGATGACCCGATACGTTAGTGTAAATCAAAGCGTTTTTTGAAGAAGGTGATGTTCCTTGCGGCCGTTGCTCGTCCCAGATATGACCATCATGACAAAAAGATCTTCGATGGCAAACTTGACATCTGACCGTTTGTTATCAAAGCGCCCGCGATGCGAAGCAACAGAATCGTCTTGGAGGAACGCTAATAACGAAACCTGTGACAGTGACCAAAGATAAAGATCGCGATATGATAATGCACAACGTGTTGCCTGCAATCAAGTCATGATGGCAACGTGTCGATGCCAGACATTGTCCAATATATATCCAACAAGACAACGCAAAGCCGCATTTGTCACCCATGGACGAGGCGTTCGTTAATGCAGCAGAATCCGATGGTTACGATCAGATTGCGCTGCCAGCCCCCAAACAGCCCTGGCATGACTGTGCTGGACTTAGGGTTCTTTAATGCCATCCAATCGCTTCAGCATTGATGCGCTCCGAAAACTACTGATCAGCTGATCGAGGCAGTGGAAAATGCGTTTCACGAGTTGGAGAAAACTAGGCTAAACCACGTGTTCCTCACACTACAGTATTGCATGATTAAAACTATGCAAAATGATGAAGGGATCGATTACAAGGTCCCTCACACGGGTAAAGAGCGTTTCGAGCGTAGTAATTCCCTCCCAGCCACTCTTGACTTTGACCCAGCAGTGATAGAAGAAGTGAGTGAATCACTAAAAGATCATGCATAAATCGGTGGCGCGAGCTGCAGTAAAGAAATGACTTTATTTCGTACCGATCAGATTTTTTGAGACAAAAAAAGTTAAGTTAGTTGTTATTCCTTATCTATATTGATATTCGCGAGCTTTTCAGTCAGATTTTTCAATCCTTTTTTGATGCTTTTTGATTTCTTTAACATAGATAGCAATTAGTTCCTATACTTAATATCTACAGTACCTCAAACCCAGGCGATTGATCGATACCGTAGGTCTCGTGTCTTTTCAATTAGTATCAAATAATAAAATTCATTCTAGCTTTTGTCCTCCTTTGTTTAGTGTCCTGCATTCTTACGTTATCCCTTCGCTTGTGTGATTTATTTATAGCTTCTCTACTTGATGGTGATAATGGAGGTGGTGGTAATGGTAATAGTAAACCATCACAAGGACATATTGATAATAAAGGTTGACTGGATAATGGTGGACGAGAAAATGGCGTGGACATGTTAATTGGATTTAACCATGTAGGGATTTCCATGATGCCGTATATTTTCTGACCATTTGCTTGCCTATTAGTGTCTATTTAGGTGACAAGGCTATTTAGCCGTTGTTAAAAACCCATTTTCAAATGTTTTCGCCAACCGTTTCCCGAAAAACAAACACCGCCATTTAATCCCAAGTCGTGTTAAATGAGTTTTTTCTTTACTGAAAAACTTGGCGCCACGGAACCGGGGGAGCGACGAGGGCGGATGGGACGGGCCGGGATGCTTTGTCGGTCAGATGGAAGACCGTCGCAAGAAACGACCCAACGGGAACCGAATTCGTCATCGCAGTTTGCATGTATGGGTCCATTTCAATGTCTGTTAAAATCCTGTGGATATTAACAAACTGGGACATGTTGTTTGGGGCCAGAATTACATTCCCATGACGTCCACCGGCGACTGCGGCGACATTAGAGATGAGATCATTGGTAATACTCTGCATAGTCATCGTGCCCGGAGCGGTCGTGATGAACGCCGGAGGCGCTGGCACTCTAGCGCCACCGTTGCAAAAATTTACGAATAAATGAAGCGCGCTGAGGGACCAATCAAAAATTACAGCGGGATCGTCATCGTCAATTATCAGTTCTTGCACGCAGGACATAACGGCGCCCAGGTGCCGTTCGTCATTCGAAAATGTCAGAATCTTATGTATAACTGTCGCCTTAGCTACCTTGCGGCCACTTCGGCAGCGTTTTTTGCTCGCGTACATTTGGAAAAGACGAGTCCGAGAAGCTGCACTCTGGACCAAGACTGGACCGGGTTTAATTAACCACTACGCAGACTTTCTCGCCATGCGGCAATTTGCCATTCAGAGTCGGTCGTCTGTTGAAATACAAATCAGTGAGCGGCAAACCAGTCTGTCCGCCGGTAGGCTGTGTGACGAGACCGGCGGACTGTCTGCCAGTAGGTGTACAGTGGTGAGGAGCGCAACCTAACAACTACAGTCTCACGAGATGAAACTAGCGCTACTGTAGTTACCGAACGCCGTAAATTTACATTGCTGATGAAGAACCGTTAAAGCCAGATATCGATGTGAACGATGATCCTCCATTATCAAAATGAATTGAAAACGTGGCGCCATCGTGAATCCAAATTGAGGCCGCGTACTTTCATAATATCCAAAATGAGGGCACGTGTCTATTCTGGTAAATCATTTTGTCGCGCGCCCTTCCAAATATTCAAATTGAGGGCGCGTGTCGCTTGTTACTTGTCGTTTCATTTCATTTTTATTTCATTTTCATTATTGCAACAAATGGATATAACTGTTCATTGTAGAGTCTAACCAACTCGAATACTGGAACGGTAATCTGGTAGCAATGAATGGATTACTGTATCAGAGTCAATATATGACTTATCTATACGTAGTCAGTATTTGACTTCAAACTATACATAATCTATAAATTGGTAGTTTGGACTTTAAACATCAATTCATTCACTATCAGCTCAAATTGCTTTTCTGTTCATGCTCATTGCTAATCTAAATGCTCAACCAACAATCTTCATGTTTTATCGCGTTCATGCTCCATACCAAATAAGCAATCAAAATCATAATTTCCATATTATCACTGATGAAGCGTGTGTTGATCTATTTGATGATTGTCATGATAGTGTCCCGTTATGATCTATTTGGTGATTATCATGATAGTGTGTGAGGTCATGCACGGCATGGTCCATTGGCATTGACGGTTTTTGTTGGCAAATCGTCAATAATTTCTGAACGGATTGAGCAACACTCTGTTCGTCTATTCACGGTCAGTGACGGTTTCGAGGTGGCCGGGATAATCCTCCACCATTCGTCTTTCCAACCTGCTGCCAGCGTGTCTCTCTCTCCCACGTTTGAGTCCATTCGTTTGCCGTTCGCGCTTCGTCTGCGGATCGGAGGTTCATCGGAATCAGGAGTTTGAGTACAACTTCATCTGAATCGCAATGTCGTGGCTTGCACTTCGAGATCGTGCCGGCAACGGCCTGATCGAGCGACTGTTCATCCCCGATCCTAATGTCAAATCCTTCATGTGCCAAGTCGTGCGCAGCGCTGTGCAGCTGCTTTGTTGTCCTGCATGGGCCAGTGCATATCATTCCGCTTTCCTGATCAAGGAACGCAAGATCGGCGCCGATGAGGCACGCGCGCTGGGCGAGTTAAAGGGTGACGACCTCGACAAAGTTCGAGTTATGTGCCTGACTGAACTTCTGTCATTCCCGCCGTCGAACATCTTGTTCTGCCCCATCCGCAACGGTTCGGCGGCGGAATCGTTTTTTGATATGCCAGAGGCGTTTGCCGAGGACAAGGCATGGACGATTTTCCTTGATATATCGCTACAATTGAGTTTGAAGCGATTTCTTCGCTCGGAGCTGTTCGTTCCACCAGCCCTCGCCATCTGAACATGCCACCGGCCAATGCGACAGTTGGCCATTCAGGATTCTACGCCGAGTACGTGGCACACAATGGCGTTCTCGACATGTATTAGCTGTGGTCGGATTCGCAACAAGAAAGCATGGACGACCCGAACTTGGTTCTCGGGCGCGTCGGCCCCGACGGCGTCATGCGCCGAGTCGATCCGACCTATGCTGATCTGCTCTAAGGATCGTCTGTCCAAACACTATCGCAGCATGATCTCGACCTTGACAAGTACCTGACCGGCCACGTCGACCACGTTTATCGAGGTGTCGGCGGGCTGCGGTCGCGGTCGCGTTTGTTGGAAGACCCGGTCCCGATGGTTGATGATTCCGTCGATCCATTGATTCATCGCTGCGCGACAAAACTGCCGATTCCCGAGTTCATTGTTCACGATAAGTGATCTTGTTAAGAATATGATGCGCCTTAGCGCTCTTCTCATACCAGTCCTGTAGTACAGCTGCTCATTCCGCTCGCATAAATAATACACTGCCTCTCCAACGCCCTACGGCGCAACAGTGATCACCAGCAACAATCACATGACACCTTCTATTACGACGAGCCAAATTTCTAGATCGATCGCCTTCAACAGGAAACTGCCAGTATCGTTTAAAACAATCCAACGTGAAATAAACAGAAGAGTTGCGTAAGTGACATCCGAAAGACTGTAAGTGAGGCATAGGAAAATAGAATTTTACCATTGATTTGTTCGCGGGAACCATATCAATAACCATGCGAGGTTTCTTGAAGGGATCAACTACGAACGCAGGTAGTGCCCATGACGGATTATGATTTGCAAAAAGTAATCCGCACTTCTCTAATTCAGTAATCCACGATCGCATATAGAAGCGAGCAACCGGAGACAGAATCCTTGCGTTTGCCAATAACGGGGCAGCATCGAGCGAGATTTTCGGAAAACATNCCGTTCGTTCAGCCAGAGGCGACGCCCCTTTGGATGCCTCATCTACGACAGAGTTAGCTCAGTCCTTGATAAAAGAGTTGATAACTGCAGGCAGCAGTATTGAAGGACAACTGGAGCAACATCTTCTTTGGCGAAAAAACAAAGGATATTCCGAAAGATTTCAATCTGGACATGACAAAGGCCATGTTAGTGAGTCTAACTTCAGGAGGAAGAAAACGACAAGATTGACACGATCAAAAACAAGGACATTGGGTGTTCTTGCGATGAGTCCATGGCCAAGCACCTGGAGGTGCTGATGGAAGCAGCACGTCGGCTGGATGCTGCGACGGGTTCCAGGATCGGGGGATATGGACTTCATGACAACGGAATGTCTGTCCGTCCAGCACGATAGTCGGTACGCTGCCACCGTCGAGGTCATGATGCAGAGCCCGGTAGAAATGCCAACGAGGACCGTCATGAACATATTGATCGACGCCGAGAACCAGCGAAGTAGTCCAGAATCACATTAGGCCAGCACAAGGGTAAGCGAAGACCCAAGGGCAAATGCTACGTATGTGGAAATCCTCGACTGTCGTGACAAGCCGGAAGCCGCGCCAAAGCAGCAGGCCAAGGCCGCGTCCGGAGAGTAGTTAAATTCGCATATTGGGGTGTTGAAAAATATTGTGGACATTCTTGTACCGGTTAAGGTGATGGTCAGTGCTCCAAACCAAGAAAATATTGAAAAGACGTCGCGTACGTACCATATGGGCGAGTTGCGCCGGGGCAGACGACGAAGACCTGGTTTGCAACGTGGACGAAACTGATTTCGTTATTAATTGCGATAACGGCGGCACGCTTGGCTTTAAAGTCAAGTACGGTGATGTTGTCTCGGGTGGTGTCGGGATGAACATGATGGTCTACATCACTGGCGGTCCTCGTGCGCGAATTGGTGCGCCGATGATGATCTTTTAGAACCCTAAACCGATCGTATCCGATTCAAGGTCTTCCAGACTATGTCCCCGGCGCTTCATACAGCTCGGGACCAAAAGGCTGGAATGATAAAAAAATTGGTTGCTCGCATATCACCGCCAAGTATTTATATTTGACCACATAATTCAGGTAATTCCGCTTTGGTTCAATGAGCCACGAGCGTTCCAGGGCGACAGCGCGCTGGCCGCCAGACAGTCATGGACGCAACAGCTCAGAGCTACGAGAAGTTCTTGCAAAAACAAACACAGAGCTGCAATACTTTCCTCCCTGCGCTACAAATTTGGTCCAGCCAGCGGAATCGTTTGTGATTTCTAAAATCAAAGATGAGTGGACGCGGTTATGAGAGGAGAACAAGCCGTGCATGATTCAGGCAGGCGAATGGTCGGAGAGCGTTCGCGCGAACGGGTCATGGTCCGGGAAGCTAATGAACCGAGGCAAGCGCTTCTTGTTGGAGCTCGCCGCTAAGGCAGTCCGAGCGGTGAATGGACAGCCTAGGCTGACCTATGCGCGCAAGGCAATGATTCGTTGCGGAATGGCAGTCGATGTAAGCCACCGACCCTGATAATGGGGGGATTGAGAAATACATTATCGATGGAGGGTGGTGGTGGTAGATTGATATCAATCATCCCACTGTATCCGGTTATCATCAGCGTGTGCCGATCAGTTTAGGCGGTACAGTAGTGCGGTCCGCACTAATTACGGGTAACGGTGTACAACTGTACACCAAACTCACTCCCAGTTTCTCATTTTGAGAACTCAGGAAATAGACGGTACGAACAGTGTACACTGTACGAACTCACACAAATCGTGTGTTTTCTGGTGACTCATGCTGCCATTTCTGGACTTCGACCTGTCTTCATGATTCGTGATTTGACTATCGAATGATCTATCTAGCGACCTAAATGCAAAACTAACAGTTTGCTTACCTGCCGCTGTCTCTTCATACTTACAATGGCAGATTTTCAGCCTGTTTCTCGTCAACATGACAAAAATGTTGCTTGGAAACACCTTCGAAAACGGGCAAGTTACTAGCTCCGAGCAATTGTATGAGCTGCTGAGGGGCGGCTACCAATCGTCACCGCCGCTTGCTGTACCGAATCCATCATCGGAGCCGGTCCCACCGAAGTAGGCATCACTCACGTTGGACAACTTGTCAACCCCAACACGTCAGGTCTGCGCGAACTGAATCAATTACGCTGACGTCAGGTGAAGTGTTTGATCTTCCTATATGGCCGCTTCCTTAATCGTCTCGACCATCGATAACCGCGCTATCTGAGTCCACTCCTGAATATCCACAAGGTGAAGTTCATTATCGCCTCCAAATCGCAGTTGGACGCACAGCTCGCGATGTTCGAGCAGTGAACTGGTCAGACATGTTGACTGCAAAGCGGCATTGAAATGATTTCACAGGGATGACACTGTTGAACTGCATCATTTCGGTGTTCATTCGCACCGAAGACCGCACCCAATCCGCGCCAATGTCACCGCCCGGTTACAGTTAATCGCAAATTGTCCTCACCGCCGCCGAGGTTCGTCCCAAAAGCCTGTAGATCGGCAGCACCATTCGTCCTTCGATGACTTCCATTCATCCAGCGTACAACAACTTCAGCCGCTTGTCCCATCAGCGACAAATGATTTTGACGGCCAGAAAGCCCATTTCGTCGACAGGCATGGCTCGCGGCTTTCGAACGCCACCTTGGGGTCAGTTTCATCGTCAGCACCAGTATGGCCAGCGGAGGACGGCCATATCGCCGCCATTACTCCTTCTCAGCGACAACGTTTACTGGAGAAAAACTGTTCACTGCAAACCGATTCGATTGAAAGATTCCTGGTCGGCAGAGACTCTCCTACTGCCAATCTCACAATGACGACCGGTTTCTGTCCTGTCATTGGCCGGACCGTTCCCTTGGCCAAAGACGGCGGACGATTACGCAGCACAATTTCGTCGCGTTATTTCGTTGTACTCAGATGCCGACCGATTTAGAACAGTGGAACGACGCCGTTCCTGGCAATACTTGTGACCTTTCGGACGCTGAGCCTGCAGGGTTCGAGCGCGCTCTCCGAAAGCAGTGCAACGTCCCTCCTGAGCAAGACATCAAATTGGAGCTGTTCTACCGGTGCTGCTCTGTACATTTCAAGAGAACTCAAACGCGAGTAAGACGGAACGGCGTCCTCGTCGAACCCGAAAAGGAGCACTCATTCTATCAATCAGCGTGGCCGCTTTTTTCAGTCGATGATCCCGACGAATCCAGACTCCGCCTCGAGTCTCTGGTATCTGAATTCCCTCGGCTGAAAAGATGGTTCCACGGGCACATCGCTCGTGGAGAGTTTATTTCCCCTCAATGGCAAAAGCCTGGCAACAATCCATTTATCAGTGACGACACCAATGCGCAGGAATGTCATCGGTGGCGACTTTCAGTCCAGTACTCCGAAAGCTAGGCTGTCTATCGCTGAGAGTCTGGATCACTCCTACAGATACGTGAAACAGTTTCAATTAGATTATTTTATGGCCTTGCAGGGGATGTCACCTTGGTAAGAGACACAATTCGCCATTGATGGTCGCCCTCCCTGATACAACTGATCAGCTGGTCATGTGCACGAAGCGTGTCGGCCGCCCCGATTGGACACGGAACTTGCAGCCAGGCATCGCTTCCGACATGGATGCCAAAACATTCGGGATTCCCTTGAGCTTCACTTATCAAGGAGTGAAGGCCATCAACGCATGAGCGATGGGTCTGGCCTGATGGCTATTCCAGTACTTTACATAAGGCGGGCTGTCACCTCGATCACCTTCGGAAAGTTATGGTGTGATCAGAGGCGAAGGAGTATGACCGGGCTCGATTCATCTGGTGCACTACCGTCGTTGGAAAACCAGAAACTGGCGAACACGACCTGAATGGCTCCGTCGAAAGCACTGTCTGTGATGGATGTCCTGCTTTATTCAGATTTAAGACGTCCTTCGAATCTACATGTGGATCGGATTTCTGCCCGGTTCCTCATGCAGTATCGTCGGGTCCCCGGCAGCCTGATTACGGTGGTAAAGTCTTCAACCTAGTGCATCAACCAGCATACTGCCAGCGGTTTACGCAAGAGGCTCGGGAAGCTTTCTTCGAAAGCAACTCTCCCTGTGAAATGATCGCATGGATTTATTGACTTTCAGGATGTAGTGCCAGCTGTATAGGTGAAAAGTGTGTCAACAAAGTTTTACAAGAGAGTTTTTAAGTGTATAAGAATGATTATTTGTGAAGGGGCATAAGGGCCTCGTTACGGGTCGGAGGGCTGTACAATGGCCAACAAACCGGTTGAGGCGTTTAGTTGTCAGCTCGTTTTCAGCGAGCACATGTTCATCAGCGTCGGACGATGATCAATCAACTGGAAGTCAGTCCATACCGTCGAATCGGCAGCGCCGTCCGTCACTCCCGACAATGAAGGCAAAGTTGCTGCTGCCAAGCAAACAAAGTTTCCCATGGGAATTTCCGTGCAGGTCGTTGGCACGAGAGGAAGACTGCCGATGTGTGCGACTTGTGCCGAGAAAATTGGGCGGGGCAACATCAGAACTGTTCATCGAATAATTATGACCGATGCAATGCATGGATATTCTACCAGACGAGATCATATCATGCTATGCCAAACTGACGGCAGTGGATGTCCCCCCAGCAGATGATAGAATCGGTGCCTTGCAATGTCAAAATAAATCACTATTGCTATGATGCTGCAGTCTAGGGGCTGCTCAGTTTTCCTTAATCCATCACCGCTTGTCGAAGATCTGTTCGTTTTCGCTTATTAACAAAGTTATATTTCTTGGAGTTCGAACCGTCTATTTCTTGAGTTCGTAATTCAGTGCGAGTGCCTGCTGTGAGTTCGTACGAACTAAAATCAAAACAACCATAAACAATTCTTGCTACCGATCACTTAGAGCCAGCCTTTCCACAGACATCGACCTCTCGGATTGGGTTTACATGAACCTGACTCCCGGTCAGTTGAGCATTCTGCAAGGTGACGGGGACGCGAACCCATTCGAGCTCACAGTTGTCGTCGATCAGGTCGTCAACCAAGGCGCGATCTGCTACCAAGGTCATTCTCGGACCTCAACCGTACGCGAATGCAATGGATTTAGAGATTGCATTCATGATCTAATCAAAAGTTTCACGGATCCCCGTCAATCGGTCGGATCGAACCTGTTGAGATTTTCGGACAGAACTGGGGCCGGTCATGATGCCATCAAAAGCGTCGGCTGGGGGCCACCTCGACAATAGATGATAGGAGTGCCATGTCCATATTCAGATGACAAAGACAGTTCGTGATCTCGAACCTCCGTCGAGGTACCAGCGCCATTTCATTGATGTTGGGAGTCATTCGAAAGACAATGGGAAGAGATTCGATCGTATCGAGCTTCTTTCTCCCCGATTACAACGAGACCGAAAACAGAGTTTTGTTCTAACTGACGAACGCAGTACAAACAAAGGCAATATTTATCGGGAATTCAAACACTTTGCGAACAATTTTGTTCGCCATCAGTTATGTGGTGTGGCAGATACGATAATTCAACGATTTATTATAATATATACCTTAACTAAATACATGGATTCGATGGTTAGATTGAGGTTTATCCGGTTGATGTAGAGGCGTTGATGATCTGGAGGAATTTACACCTACAACATGAGTCCTGTCCATGGGGGGAGCGTCGTGTTCAAGAGCGTTGATTCTGACGGCTCGAAGCTGGTCAAGTAGCGAAATACCTCTCGGGCTTGAGAGCAACGAGACGATGGCATTGGCGGCTAAGTTGCCTACCCCGTTAACTTGACACAGATCGGAGGAGGATGCTCGAGTAATCGCTTCGACAGACTTGAAATGAGAAATCAGAGACTGACATAGATCGACACCAACACCGCGTATTCCCAAGCTAACCAACAACTGAGCTGGCGTACAATTCCTTTTCGCTGCTTCAATCGAACTTAGTAAATTATCGGTTTTCTGGCGATCCCATCCTGGATACAACACAAGCGCCCCCCGGTGAAGGTGAAGTTTGAATATATCGGGCACATCGCGTATAAGATTGTTGTGGAAAAGTTGCTTGACAGTAGCGGGGCCTAAGCCCTTGATATTCAGAGCTGATTTAGAAACAGCATGGGAGACCTGGCAGATTCGGATATGATTGCAATCCGGATCAACGCAGATATAATCAGGTCGGCCTGGTGTGGACGATAATATCGAGCGGCGCTCACATGGACATAGCATTTGTCCTTGATTATCTTTAAGAAGGCATAATGGCTGCCCATGCGATGAAGAGCTTGGATATATGTGCGTAATTTGAGGAATGACATCACCCGACCTTTGAACATGGACACGATCTCCGGCACGAACGTTTCCGAATGAGAGAAGGTAACTGACATTATACAAAGTCGCTCGCGCGACGTTCACATTCCCAACTCGAACAGAATTTATGAGGGCAACAGGAGTCACACGACCAGTCTTTCCAACTGAGAATTGAATCGATTTCAGCAATGATAATGCACATTTAGGATTATGCTTATACGCGATTGCCCATTTCGGAGCCCTTCTGGTGGAGCCAAGAGAGTGTTGCTGCGCAAGAGAATCGATTTTGATAACGAAACCATCACATTCATAAGAAAACTCTCGTAAACGACGTCTTTTTAGCTTGAGCAATTGAAGAACTTTTATAGGGTTATGGAAGATAGATTTGCCAGCGGCGACAGTAAATCCAAGACTCTCCAGATGTTGGAGCCGATCAAAGTGAGAATCCATGAATGTTTGATCGGGATCATGACACTGTGAGCTCAACGAATAACAAACGACATCTACTGGTTTCTCTGGAAAATCCGACATAGTTACGGTCCGCCTGAGGAGACCAACAGTAATGTTCCTGGACAAACAGATGCTTATCAAAAACAGATAGCTGGATAATCGCAAAATAGCCCACCTCAATGAGCTGTTATTATCAGTATAAAGACTCTTAGGTATAACCGCTTCACCCCGGATTTCGATTTCACGTCCAAAATTGTTTTTGATTGTAAATGGAATATTCCGAACTAAACGGATTATTGATGCGGTAATGTCATCGCCCTCTGCACCATCTCCTCTAGATAATGCCTGGTAAAATTTGCCGTTGGCATCATAGCGCAATGCAACTGCCATTCCATCAAGTTTATGCTCGATAGTCCACCGCGTATTCGCGCTTTGCGTCTGGCGAAGAAAACTTGTCACATCGTGAATTTTTGATGAACTGTTCAACGATAGCATTGGCTCTGAATGGGGAAACCCCCTGCTAGATGAAAATGACCCAACAGTCTGAGTTGGCGAACTATCGGAAGACACGATATTGCATTCCGATTCCAAAGACTGCAATTTCTAGATACGAATGGGACAGCACTGAGTGAAATAAAAACATGGCAGAGCGAATCGTACCTGGAATTTGACATCAAACACTTCATCTGAGACCAATGGGTTTCCCTTGTAGTAAAACTCATTGTACTTCGAGATCGATGTTTGAAGAGCTTTGATTCTATCGGAAACACTGTATGCATGCGACCAACGTATCGTTTGGTCACACCTTCGACTACATCGTAGATGCATTCCCACAGAACGGAGACGCTGGCTTGGACAAGAGCGATCTAGGCTTGCGCCTGGCGATTAACCGGGTCCTCGTTGCAGTAATATAAAAATGACTTTCCCCAGAATGAGGATTTGAAGGAAATCAATTTGGTCCAGTAACGTTATGTAACAGCAAGGTAACGGCTGAACTGGATGATGGACCGGTCCCACTACTGGCCTACTTGGCCTCTGAAGGCCCGGATCCGCAACGCATAAACTCCGTTCGTTGGAGGACCTTGGAACTGCTGAGTGCATGGGTGGGTGGACCGCTCGGCCATGGAGCTATCGTTGAAATTGGCAACAAATAGGGAACATGAGGCAGCGTCGGTGACATTGTCAACAATAAAGATTCACATCACTAAACGCGTTATCGAATAAAGCCGTTTCTTTGAAATTTGAGAGGCCTTTTACAATCTATTGTATGGAAGTCACGGGGCCTTTTCATATTCAATTTTTGATGTGGCAATTAATTTACAGTAAACAGCATCTAGATGCTTACTGTTGCCAGCAACCAACGCAGTCGATGTTCCATGTTCCATGTGCGGTCAAACAGTTTAATATTGAATGTGACAAAAATAGGAAGGGCAATAGCGAAACCATTGTTGTCCGCCTACCATCGTCGCTGCAGCGGCGTAAGGCGAAGCTGTGGCAACGATGAATGACTAACAACATCAATCCACTATAGCCCAGTCGATTGATCAGCCGTCACGTAGTTTTTCGACACGTTACCAGTCAGTGACGCTTGACTTCCCAGTCCGAATCAACACACAGGGTCAACTCCGTAGCGCCATTCGTATGACAGTTCGGAAACGGCGTGCTTTGACGACCATTGTGGTTGATCACCTCCGACCTTGTCGAAGTAAGTATGAGTCGACCTTCCAACCATGCCCCATGCGAGACTCTCATCCAAACGAGGAGGAGGGGTTTGTCAGCACCAGTAGCCCCTCTCTATGTCGAGGTTGACGCTGACTCGAACCTAATGGAGATGTCCGATTGCAAACAAACCCCCTTTATCCAGAAGACCTATGCGATGATCGACACGCACGATGTTATTTGCTGGCTTCCTTGTGGTTTAGGATTCTTAGTGAAGGACGCGAACATGTTGGCAATTGACGTTTTACCCAAGTTCTTCAAGCACGGTAACTTCGCCAGCTTTGTTCGGCAGCTTCACTTCTATGGATTTTCAAAAACGTCGCTCATGAATGGCGGGTCCGAGTTTAGGCATCCCAATTTCATCTTTGGCAGGACAGACCTACTTCACCTCATTTCTCGAAAATCAACGGACACAATAACTAAGCAAAGGAGCCAAATTGACGAATTGCAGCAGCAGGTGTTATTTCTTCGCCAGCAGAATGAGCATTTGCTACTGGAACACCGCCGTATGATGTCATTGGTGTCAGGTCAAGATAATAGCTGTACAGTCCGTCCTGTTATACATCCTCATTTAGGATTTATTGGCAGCGATGGGGTTCAAGGTCAAAGTTCGCCGAGCCTGTCTTCTTCGGGCCAGCCGCCCATGTTTAATATGCACGTGAGCGCATCGCCTCGTGACACAATTACTAGCGGTCTTTCTTCTGTTGTCAAGCCTGTCGCGAAAGCTGTTTGCTTTAGTCCCAACCAACCTCATATGTTTTTTCCTGGTGCTCAGAGGAATAGAAGCCATTCCGCTGTTGGTCAGACGCATGCACAGTCAGTTTCTTACAACAACATGGACTATCGGGGGAATTTCCAGTTTCAATGTCAGTCGCCTGGATCGTTTGCCCGGGCCGAGTCCGCTACAGCGGGATCTGCTTTTACTTCAAATCATCCATCGTGGCCTTCTCCTCAAAGCGTCAATCCCTCATATCCCCTTTCACAAAATGGATCCGTTGCTCCGGAAAACTATGCGTATGATTTCTCAACAACCGAGACTGGTCGCCAGCTCAATGTGCCAAGTTCTCACGTGAAAACAGAGTTCGGTGCAGATACAAATCAAAGGTAGCGTTTCTGTTTTTTCATCATTATTAAACCATATGTTTACCTTGTTTAATCGATTTCTCGTTTTACCATTCTTCGCGGTCGTGTCACTCGTTATGTAGAAATAACATGCGCAAGAAGATGCAGCCGATTTAAGCTGCCCTGCAAGGAACTTGCCAAAAATATTATACTATATTACAAAATCAAATCCTCGGCTAGAGTTGAAAGCTCCAGGCGATAAGACGATATGAGCAGGTGGCTTGAACAGGTATATGTCGTCAGGCAGCTTGAAAAGCCTTGTACAATGTGCAACAAGAGGCCGTTTCTGGAGCTATGGGGTGGTCGCGACTTTGCGCTATTCGAAAATTCTCATTTCCGCATTCTTGACTCAACATATACGGTTGATGGACAGAAGTGGGGCTTTGGTTTGTCTTATCCCAGGAATTTTCTATAGTCGATCTGGGTACCGGTTCCGGGAATGTATTAATGACTGCACCAAGAGAGACGCCGTGATCCCAACGCATTCCTCTTAAAGTGATACTAAACAAACGCTGCCCTCGGATAATTAAACATTCGAGAGGGGAATCTGCACTTTTTGAAACGATCGGTAGCAAAGATTCAAGGGATGAACCTGAAGCTATGAATCCATCGTTATCCAGATCTCCGAATTTGACAAAAACATCTCTGTTACGAAGCCCTTGGTTCCAACTCGACGATTCTTCCACAACCTCAATAACAATTAGAAACGCGTCCGCCACATTAACACGACCAGGATGAGCAGAGAGAGACACGACCCACTGTACATCGTCCTTGTTTTCGTGAACTTTGCCGCTTGGCCGGCCTAGTGTCCTTGTACCTATTGATGGAGGCAATGTGTGCCGAAGCGCCTTTGATCGTTTCACAGCCTGATTGCGCGGCAGAGGTACGGCAAACGAGTTGTCGTCCCAATCGCACTCTTCTGAAGGGGGGAAGTCGCTTGAACTTTGGGCGAATTCGAATCGACCGCGCATTGAATACAATACAATGGTACGTTAAGTCTGAAGTAATCAGGGGGTTGGACTTAAGAAATACCGATGAAATATTACTTGAAATTGCAACGCCGTGTTTACTGTATGTGCCGTGCACCGCATGCAGTCACGTTTATACGATACACCACTCTGGATGATACACCAGGGATACGTCAGTGCCACGACTGCCGTACTGTCGGTAAGGTCCGATGCTTCATGATCAGACTGACCACCAATAGGACATTGGCCCAGCGTGACCCGTGTCAGTGTCACTACTGATGACTGTAGCAGGGTTGCGCTTCCCAACAGGTGAACGCTTGTTCGCGATCGTGGCCCCTTTTTTTTGTAATCCAAAGTCAAGAGGATACTCCAACGATCAGGATTGGCATAAAAACAATCGAAAGGGCATTGATCTATGTGGGGAAATATAAAGCATCCAAGTTGAGCTAGAATTCTTCCACAAAACAGTTACCCCAGTTTCACAACGATGTATTAATGTAGCGGCCATTTGTGCTAACCTACAGTTGAGCCCGCAGGTTAAAACATCTTCTGGTTGCGGTGACAATATGGTCTCCAGATTGCCCACGTTCACCTTCGTCCCCGCCCTGTAAAACGGGCCAATTCCATCCAAGTGAGGGGCGTTGCCGTAACCCCCACACTCCCTCTCACACAATACACACTGTACACAGAGCGACAGGTAGGGGTCCGCGCACGGGGATCATTGTCACGAAATCAATATTCACTGATATTCCACAACCTTTCATGATCAATATTGCCAGAGCGTCCTACAGGGGATTCCACCGACGTTTTTCTAACATACCAGTTACTGATGGAGAATTTGCCAAACTCATGGACCAGTTTCACATCGCTGCCGACGCTAAAATCGGTGAGGTCCGAAGTGATTCGTCGGTCTTTTACGTCGCTCACGAGTATATATATCGGGTAGGAGTTGCAGTATCAGGTGGGGTTGACAGTATGGCGCTATTAAGACTTGCTGTTGACTGGCATCGGAATCGCCCATCGTCGCCCTTATTTGTGCTTACGGTGGACCACACGATTCGTCCTGAGGCGGCCCAGGAAGTACAATGGGTCACCGCTCAATGCGAGGACATTCGTACGTTCTCACCATATAAAATTACCATCATCACGATTCGCCTAACAGCTCTTGTGCATTAGAGCTCACTACATCGGTGCCTGTAGTTCATATTCCTCTAAAACTTGCCTGGGAAGACGGAATCCCGAGTTATTCGAAGCTCCAGCTCCAAGCTCGCTGCGCTCGATACGATATCCTAGCAGAGGCGTGCGCAATGAATTCGATTGACCACCTGCTTGTGGCCCATAATCTCAATGATCAGATTGAGACGTTCCTCCTCAGGTTGGCACGAGCTAGCGGTATCGCTGGACTAGTTTCAATCCAGCCGCAAACGATTTGTTCGTCGGGAATATCGATTTTGCGTCCTTTATTAGGAATCACTAAACGACGCCTGATTGCTTCATGTAAGAGTCGTTTCACACAATCTTGGCAGGAGGACCCGTCCAACAACAATCTGGTTTTTGATCGAGTTCGCGCGCGGTCAGTCGTAAATACAATTCCAGTTGAGATGCTGGAAGACCTGAATATGACGATCGGGCACATGAAACGATGGAAAATCAACGCGAATCGGCTATCGAAGCGTATCATCGACGAAGCTTGCACCTGGGTCAGTAGTCATTCGCTACTCAGCTCAGCGACGCCCATGTTGACCGCTGCGTATTTAGGTGCATCCTCTATCAGCCTGCTGGATCAATATCAATCGCATCCGCCGCGAGCATATCGCCGTCACTCGAATGGTGCTTGCCGATATCTTCAAGGCCGTCTCCGGCGAGCAACAACTGAATGCAAGAAGCCTCGGTGCGTTCGTTGAGTACATCTATACTGATACAGAAGTGGCGTTTGGTTTCCGATCAATGTTCGGTTGTCGAATCCGACGATTTGCGGAATCCATCATCGTGATGCCGGATTATGATCGACAAAGTCATCAAGCGCTGTATTTTCAAGGTGATTTTTCTCGATTTGAGAGAGGGAGCGCCGCGTATTCTATTCGTGGCGATGTCGCGCTGCCGCTCAATGCCAGATGTCAACCGTTGGCGGATGTCTGGAGAACGGTCAGGCATCAAGTGAACCGTAGGAGCGTGTTTGAACGACTGCCGAACGGTCTGCCCAGCTATATCAAAGACGCCAACTTCGTCGCCATCGTCTCGGCCACCAACAGGGTTCTCTCGATCCCCGCGCTTCCTGCAATCTCGCTTGATGTACAATATCAATCGAAATCGACCGTCGACCAGATCCTCAATAAATCGCACAGCGCCGTTGCGTCCTATCCCCCGACGTTCCGATTCTTTTTCGTTTCCCCATCGCTGTTGTCAACCAATCGGTGGTGTTGATCAAATTTCCGATCATCTCTTGATCTTTCATCGCCGAGACCGTACTCTATGACGTTCAGCTAAACCAAACTCCATTTCGCCAACAGACTTGGCCATTTGTGTGGCGACAATCCCGATCCTGGGCTGTGGGATTCTGAGGAGAATGCAAGAGGAAGACATTGATAGTAAACTTAACAGGTTCTCATCGCCGTTCCGGCCCAATAATTTTTGCTGGGATTGATAGGTTTTCTAAAAGTGATTGTCGTCGGCAATGGGCAGGTCGGGAAAACTAGTATGATCACTCGGTTCGCCACTGGGGATTTCACAGGGCAATACAAGAAAACAATCGGGACTGATTTCATGGAGAGGGACCTGGAGATGGGCGGTCAAGGGAAAACGATCAAGCTCATGCTATGGGACACGGCTGGCCAAGAAATGTTCAGCGAGATCACCAAAAACTACTACAGAGGCGCCGGAGCCGTCGTCTATGCGTTTAGCACGGTGGATCGGGATTCGTTCGATGCGATTCCGAAGTGGAGAGCTCGTGTTCAGGACGAATGCGGCGATGGCCTCGCCGAGGTCATCGTTCAAACCAAAGCGGATCTGCTGTCGAAATCGACGACAACCCAGACAGAAGCAGAGGCCCTCGCCAAACAATTCAACCTGAAGCTCTATCGTGTCTGTACGAAAGAAAATAAGATGGTCGAGGAAGGTAAATATCATCAATTACCTGCTCAACAATATTCACTGATCCACATTTCTCCCTTTAGTGTTCCAATATCTAGCCGAGCAGTTTTTGGATAAAAGCGGCGCTCCTCCCTCGAAACCTAAAGCCGCCAAGAAGGCCATGGATCCCCCAGGAGCTGATCCCAGGACGGACGCCATCAGCCCTAAGGACACGTTCAAACTGGAGCCGTCTAGGCAGAGAACTGGGAAAAAGAAATCTTTCTGCGTTGTTCTCTGATGAACAAAAACCCATTGAACATAAATTATAGCAATGTTTTATATCATTCATGGGCCAGCCAACGATGATCTTTCGCCGCATTCTTCTTCCGCCGTTTAGCGATGAACTTGTCGACGCCACCCGTTTTCTTCAGCGATTCGAACTTGTCCATCAGCTCCATCTTCCTTAGCTCGTTCTTCTTCAGGAAGAACGGTTTCTTGCCCTGTTTGACGGCATCACGCTCCTCTTTGAACCATTTTGACCTCATATCTCTCAGCCGTTTCTCGTGCTCGTCTACGGCGCGGCTATCTTGCAGGGACTTGATCGACGCCTGCACCCTTTCCTGGGACGTTGCGCTCTTACACTTCTTCTTCAATGTTCGCTTCAGCGTTGCCAGTTCAATTTCCCGATCTTTATCTAAAAAGCCATACGTATCAGAGAAGACTTTCTGATTGAACGCGCCGCTGAGATCGTCAAACCGCGGATCCCGAACAACTCGGCCAGATCCTTTGACAACTTGACGAAACCTGGTGGTCGGTTTGACGCTGGATATTTCTAATGGCCTATATAGCAACCATTTTCGTCATTTCACACTGATGTTCCAATGCGAATATCGCCATCAACTAACGCTGTTTTGTGACGCTTTTTGTTGGCGTTCTTGACGACGATTGGTCCGTCGGCGCTATCACAATCCGCATCCGATTCGGACGACGCCTCATCCACGAAGAAATCGGTTTTCCTTTTCATGCATGAAATGGCAGATCGCTGTTTATTCACGAACGATTATCTCAATATTCCCGATTTATCACAAGTCGTCACCCAGATTCACAGATTTATCGCAATGTCCAAAGTCCGGGACCCGGAGTTATCAACGCCGCACGGACCAGTTCAAGGTCAGGCCCTTCTCACCGCCGTTCCCCGTTAAGTTCGGCGGTTCTGTTTTTGCAGCACGACGACAACAGCAAATCAGGTTGCAACCAGACCAGGTGAACATTGCCGATTAGGTTAATGGAATTCGTTCAATCATTGATTACACTCTTCTAGTGCCAATAACCTCGATCAGCAAGCCGACCCTTAGCCATCTGAACCAGAACGACAACTCAAAACAACAACATTGTTAGACGAATTTGCGCCTACTCGAAGTCAATAATCAAAAATGACATTTCGGAAGGTTGGTTGAAGACTTGAATAACGATCGTAACAAGGTCAAACAATACAGCACTGAATCAGCGTTAGAAGCAATGTTAGTTGGTGAGAATTTTTAACAGGCAAAGCGCCTCAAGAGCATTGGCAACGACAAGACGAGAGATTATGCGGTATGTTCTTCGAAATCGATGCGCAAGACTCCTTCTGTCTGGCCGATTCGCACTTTCTGTTTTGTCCCAAAATGTCTGGCCGGTATGTTTATTGAGTGAGCGATACTGTCAGTCGGGCGAGCTCAATCAGATTCGGCTGACCGTCTTCCACCCGACAGAGAAATGACCAGCAATCTCTGTAAACGCACCCTTCACTGGCTTGCCATCTCGTAACTTCGTCAGAAGCAATTGGTAAATTGCCTGGCGCTGCTCGTTGCTTGAAACGACATGGTGGTTTGATTGCTCATCTTCCCCATCAATTTGGGAACCGATTACATTAATTTAGAAGACTGAGCGGGTCATTCCGTCATGGTCATGCAAAACTGAGCGGGTCATTCCGTCATGGTCATGCAAAACCGCATTTTTAACGCTTCACATTTTCGCAACTGTTGGGGAACATTTGTCACTCCATAGCTTGCTGGGTAGATCTTGCGGAGACCTTTCCATCAAGCTATAAAACGACCTCCATGCGCTAAAATTCACCTTAATCCCACGGAGTATACCGGCCTGACACTATGGGACGGAGGGAGTATTTATATGTTTTGCGGAAGCGAGGGCGATCGAAGGAAAAATCAGATGTGGCAGGAGATACCAGTGATTGTAAGTACAAGAGCCATCAAAAACCGCACAATTTTTCGGGTGTCGTTGCCAGCATTGCACCAAACTCAAAAGAACCATTGATTACGCTATAATTATTGTCACTGGCGTCTCCTGCCACATCTGATTCCTCCTTCGATCGCTTTCGCAAAACAAATAGACTTATTTGCCTGCTTATTCAGAATCTGGTTTCATTGTTGATAACCAGTCGCAGTCCTTGAACGTATCAAACCATGCTATTGTTTCGGATTCACCGCTGATAATAGCGCGGAGTTCGGCACCAGATTTGATCGTGAAAACACAGACCCCAGTGAACTCTTCAAACTCATACTAATAGTCCGCCAACAACTTCACTGGAAATTTGCAATGCTCTGGATGCGACAAGCCGCTATTTCTCCATGCAATTCAGACTCATCGGGGACCATGATGGCACGTCAGCGTTGGACATTGTACACTTGGAGTTAGTATAAGGTACACTGTAGTGTATTGTCGGTTCCCCGTTACCGGTCACTGACGTAACATTACGAGCCACGAGGTTCGACACAATGTGACCGGTCATGGGATCAGTCTGACCGTCTCTTTGGGAATGGTCACCCAGCCTACGGCCACGATACGATGGCGGGATGGCGCTATGATCGCCTCGCTTACCGACCATACTTTGCCGGGCCATTTCCGCTGGTATCGCGCCACGGAGCGATACGGGTTCCAGGAGCTGATCGTGGCTCAGAACGGGGAATCCATCGTCAAATATGATCATTATCAGCCCACCGTTGACGATTGGGGATATCAGCTCTGCTGTCAATTCGTCCCGGATCGCTCTCGAGCGTTGCTGTCGAATTTCGCCGTGATCGCCAACGTCCCGGCCGACAACGTCGCTATTGCCATGGCAACGTCATTGATCAATGGTCACTCCCGTCTTAAATGTCGCCATTCCTACTCTGGAATCATCGGATTTACCAATAAATCATCGTTAACGATCGAATGGGACGATCCCAAATCGACGATCGACCGTGTTTCTTTACAATCCGATCATATTGCGGTTCTATCGACTACTGATCTACTGCAATTGGACATAGCCGGTCCACGTTTTCGCCAACTGATCGCTTTCGAATCTGGGCTGGACAGGAATGCGTTCGTTTATGCATTTCGGAAGTTGGTTCAGGATTTATCTGAACCGGATTCACAATCGGCTCAAAGTCCAGAGTCGAATCCGTTTCGACGCATTCGACAACTATCGATTGAGCTGTTTGGGAAAGGAAGGGACCTATTGGCCCTACGATGCGCATACGATCAACTGATTCAGGAAATGGATCGAGACAAACAGGAGATATCACGTCAATCGGCCGATATCCAGCAGTATCTGGAGTGCATTGAACAGCACGAAGAACATCAACAGAAATTGAACCGGGACATTGTGCACCTGAAACAGGGGGTCAGGGCGCTTTCCCTATCCCTGAAACAGGCCAGGGACTCCCAAAACGGACCCGATGTGGTCATCTCAGAGGATGCGTTTGAACGTCAGAACCACCAGATTGATGGCCGATATCACATGATCGATTGCCCGAACGAATCCGACCCCAACCAGATTATGATCGAACTGCAATCGCTATTCGCCGTTCGCGATAAGCTGACCGCCGAAAACACCAAACTCAAAGGTCGTCTGAGGAACATGGGTAAACGGGAGATGAAGCTGGTGAGACAGTCTGAGAAGATGACGGCGATTACTAGTGAACTGAATCAGCGAAGGGAGCAGTTGGAAGTTGTTCAGACAGATAGAGACAGGTTGAGAAATGAGATCGTGTCGTTGGAAGAGGAGCTTGGGCGGATGCGGTCGGGGCAATGCTCGGCTGGAAGGAATGGGGATAGGATCAATGAAGGGCGATCGCCGCATTGCCAACATGAACAAGGCGAAAAGCAAGAAACCATCGTAGCGTCAGAGCCAATGGCGAATTGCAACGACGGCGATTGTCCGAGCATGCCCAAACGTGAAGAACGAGCGTGTCGAGATTGTGTCAATTTGAGAAAGGGTCTAGAAACTGCAATGAACGACAATGAGGAACTCGTTTCCTGTAAAAACGCATTAAGGGCGCGATGCGATTCCCTATGTAGAGACCTCGAGAAGCTTCTGAGTGCGACGAAAGGGAACCAAGGAGCGACGGCTCAACGCGAGGCGGAACGGGTACGCTCTGAACTGGAACTGGCGAATTGCAAGAAGGCAATGGTGGCGTATAAATCGGCATTTGAGGGTCAGCTGTTGAAGTTTCGGGGAGAGGGGCGATTGCGGATTTCGTCGCCTGGAACGGCGCGTGGAGATAGGTTGCCAGCAGAACAGCAGGCCTTGAAGGCGTTGGTGCAATCATTGCTGGAGAGCGTATCGGAGAAGGATGAACAGATCGGCCTGTTGAAAGCCGCCAATTCGATATTACAGGGCGAGATCGATCATATCGCCATATCCTGAACCACCAGTTAAATCAAATATAACCATTACCAATTATCTTATTTTCTAGATCATGATCGGATCTGGATTATTTGGCGAACCACTGGTCGTGTCATGACTGAACACTTTAGTTGGGATTAGTGGATATCCATATAATCGCATCGATCCAGGGGCCAGTGCGATCATGGAGTCCGTGGCGGACTCCGTCGCGTTCATTATTACTCGAGGAAGCAATTTCATCTGTTGTGTGGAGAGTATAGAAATCGACAATCAATCAAACCATGTCGGATACTGAACAGTTAGTCGTGATCACGATCATGGTCGATCCCGTTTGGATTATTCAGATATGCGATTATGTAGGGTCGAGGACGTCGCCGTCGGTATGGAAGAGGAAGCCCCTAAATCCATCGAAGAATGTTTACAAGAGGTGATCAAGAAATCGATGGTCCACGATGGTCTGGTTCGGGGCCTGAAGGAATCCGTCAAGGCGCTGGATCGCCGTGAAGCCCACCTGTGTCTGTTGGCCTCGTCCTGTGATGAAGCCGCCTACAAGAAGCTGGTCAAGGCCATGTGCGAACAGCGCCAGATCCCTCTGATCATGGTTGAGGACGCCAAGATGCTCGGTGAATGGGCCGGTCTGTGCAAGATCGACTCGGAAGGCAAGCCGGTGAAGATTGTCGGATGCGCTTGCGTCGTGATCAAGTCGTGGGGTGAACAGTCCCAAGCCCGTCTTAAAGTCTTACAGCACGTCAAGAAGGCCTGATCAATACATTTCTAGAATTGCACTTCTTTATATCGCTAGATCATGTTTTTATTCAATCGATGGCAAACCCCACGTTAAGCAACAGCGCCCACCGGCTCAGCATCCAATACGAATATGTCGTCCACTCTACATCGAGTGATCGGCATTGCATTCGATGCCAGCCCATAGTATTTGTCAAAAAGCTCTTGCGAAATCGCTACAGAGTCGCCTTCGATGCGTTTCTTCAGTTTTTCCGTTTTTGCTTTCTGCCATTTCAGAGATAGCTTGTAACTCTTATGTAGAAAATCATTCATATCAAGTTTTTGCTTGTTTGCTGTAGAAGCGATGACCATATCAAAGAATAGCCTCCAGCGAGGCAGATAATACTCATCAATGAGACCTGACCACTGTTTGGAGGCGTAATCCTCAATTTCACCGTGTGGACCCCACCTACAAAGGAATATGTTAGCTGAACAATAATCAGCCAAATTCCTTCTTGAGCTGACAAAGTAATTAGGTTTTTGGCGTTGAAAATGAAATTTTCTCTGACTGCAACCGGTTCATCTGCGGAAGCGCTCATGGCTCCCTCAATCCAGTTCCATAGGAGCCACTGTGGATCTGATCCTAAAATTCTGTCCATGTTCGCCAAAATTTCAGTGAATGTGTTTCCATGCTGCTTTAATAAATCAAGATCTTTGATTGCGAAGGCATCAGCAACGCTGCCCAGGACTTGCAACAGCAAGTTGCTCAAAACCTGTCTGGTAACATCCACTAAATCATATCGATACGTGGGTTTGTTCGAGAATTGTGGAGCACATTTAAGCAAATGCCACCATGCCTCTAGAAGCTTAGCAGGTTCATAAAACGGAACCGGATTCATGAAAGGCGTCTTTTCATAATATAATGCTGGCTGTAATACAGCAATACTCTGGTTGACACTAATTTTCATGCGATATATTGCACATAATCAGCAATCGTACCTTTGTCACGCTGGTTTGATAGTCGTCGCTATTATAAACAGTTTCTCGCAGAGTTTTCCATGCCACGGTTGCGTCATGATTTGCCGACTCACCTCCATATCGTCTGAGGCAAAACTTGTTGAACCAAGTGTCAAGATCAATTGGCGCATCCCTCCATGCCGCTTCAAGCATCAACTCGTACATTACGTAATTCTGTTCTATTCCTTCGGGGGCGATACCGTAACCGATCATTTTCCCTGTGGATTTTGATATTGCTTCATAAGGGGCTGTGGCGATGATCTGCGCCCGTCCTACAATGACAGCCACAACTCTCAACCCATAGCTATCAAAATCATTGTTTGGTGAGTAATACCGTATAATCCATGGTTGCCTCCAAAGTTATGCAGCATGTTAAACACCTGACATGACGCAATTACCACATTTTTTCATCGCAACACAGAGGAGTACGCTACCCAGGATTTTCCATAATATGCTTGCTTGCGATTATAAAATGGCCTAACTTCAGAGAACAAATCCAGAATTATCAGTTTATCGTCCAACACTCCAGAGAGATATGCTTTAATATTTGATTCCGTCCATGTGTAGGTATCAGTAAACAGCCAGGCCTGCATAACCCATATTGCATCAGGATCGCCTGCAGCCATACTCTTCAACTGCAAAAAACGTCATATGGTTTACAGCAGCACCATCCACAAAAGTACAGTTGAAGAGGCAGTATTGGCAAGATATGAATGGTCTAAAGATGTAGGTGCGATCTGATTGTAAACGTTAGATTTTTGGTATGAGATTCTCAACCCAAAGGTCCAACCTCGTTAAACGTATCTGCATTGTATAGATGGTCCGTGCCATAAATTTTGACCATCTCCTGTACAAACGCTTTGCCTATTGCAGTAAAAACAGGAGAATCCGGTTGGACCATAAAGACATTAGTATACGCCCTTTGAAACCCATTCCATTTGGAAGCTGGCTGGATGTTGGCGTCTGGCCAGATCCGTTTAGCCGCTTCAGGGACATGTCCGGCGAACGCCGGCAGGATGACCTTCATGCCCAATGATCTCGCGCGAGCCACAATTTGTTGCTGTAAGCCTTTTTGCTTATCAATCCATTTATCCGATAAAGGACCGCCCCATTTTCGCAAATTGCCCATCCTGTGCCAACTTAGAAAGGCCGGGCCTGTAAAAAATTCGTCGAGCTCTTCACGCTTCATTCCGAAATTTTCCACAAAGACCCGTCTCCAAACAAACTCTTGTCCTGTTAAGGCAAGGGGGGTGTTGATTCCGTTCAGAGCCATCCAATCAAGTTCCCTTTCCCAGCGAGCCCAATCCCACCAGACAGTTGAATAAGAGAAGGTACAAACATTCATGTAATAGCTAACAGACAGCACTGGGTCATCGAACCGATGATTTCAAATACTTTTTTTTTAAATCGTTCATTTACCTCATTGGTACAGTGCGTTTTTTGACTACTGGCTCAAGAACAATGGGTAGTGTTCCATTTGTTATTGAATCCTTCTGGTCCCCACTCCAAGATATATGCACGTTAGCGTTATATCTACAGTCCAGTTTGTTGGTTCAATGTCGATATCGACAGCCCATTGACAATATATTACTTAAGATACCATCCAAGTCCAGCGGTTACAGCTGATATTGAATCTCCAGAAATTATCAATTTTCCATCAACAGTTGAGTATTTGAAGCTATGCAATCCATTTTTAACTTCATCACCTGGGAGCAGCTGGAACTCAATATGGGAAGCAGCGTCCGTTCCCACAACCCTCTCAGCGAATTGTCGCAAGACGTCCTGCTGCGAGGTGCTGATAGAGATGATCGCGCATGCCGTTATCACCCAACGAAACCCGTTGATAAACATGATTGAAAGTTGATCACGCCGATTATCATTCGCAGCCACTCGAACTGCGGGGGTTGAACGACTGCAGCAAGTGAAACAAAGAGAGACAGGGAGACAGAGACCGATAAGCGATACAACTGTAGCAGTGTCCTGTTGTGCCCTGCTTGTCCTGTGAAACA
>OUQQ01000185.1:0-31613 GCA_900404475.1 Spongospora subterranea | reverse complement strand
GATCGGTTAGAAAATCAGCGACCTATCAGATCGTCAATCGCAGAAAGGATGGATTCTTTTCTAAGAGAATACCGGGATGGATTGGAAGCATCATGGTTCAGAACGGGGGACCAAAGTTTGATTCAAGATGCAGATTCGGATCTGGATGTAGACCCTATTGAAGGATTGTGGAGGGGCCGTCCGACGTCGCCTCCACATAGGCGCAGGGCGTTCAAACGCAACGCAACACGACGCAAACGCCCATCTTTTTCTGCATCATCTTCATCGTCATCGTTAGACCAGTAAAATACGATTGTTATGTTACTGGCAAAAAAGGCGGTTGGCAAAGTGTTACTCCCACCAATTCCGTACTACTGTGGTTGGTTCCCTGATTATGACCTCTGAACGGTTGATAGTTAAGGGATCTATTGCAATTGTATTATGTTTAGTTGCGTCGTCTAAACTCTTTTGGTTGAAAATCTCTTTGTCCACAAATCTAGCTCGGTTAAGATCGGATGCGTATCGCCGTGGAATTGTTTCCTTAAAACAATCGAGCATCTCTTATGAGCAACTCGACCCGTTTCTAGATCGTTCAATGCATAATAACACCTAACTAATTTCGCCATAATCATCAGTATTTTTGCCTCGATGGATTGGATACTTACTGAGCTTTACCTAATTGTAATAGCGTCAGCGCCACCAAAACGCTATCAGGCCCATGGGCTCGTTCCTCGAGCTTAGTCAACCTCAGCAGTGCGTCACGAGCTAATTCATGCTCTCCCATATCAGTATAACATCTTGCAAGATCAAGTAATATTCTAGACCGAATATGCAAGGGCGAATCGAATCGAGTTAAAAATTGCAATGCTTGCTCCTAGAATTTAAAACTACATTCACAATCTCGCTTGGAGAAAAAAAATCAACTTACCTGGAGTTCCCTCTGCACAACTAAGTTTCCTAGGCGGCCTTCGCATCGCCCTAATTCGGCCATAGTTATAGCAATGGGCTCACTGCCAGGTTCATGAAGAGATTGTTCTAATGTAAGCACCTATTAACAACATTCAATCCACTGCAACCACAAATATATTGAACGTAAAGAAGCAAAGCTGTCTGGACAACAACAATGGCATTATGACGGACCTTTTTAAGTATTTTTCTCTGTTTTGTGAAATCTCCCAGCTCACAAGACGCTTTCCCAAACAGCTTCAGTGTATTGGCAAATATTACATGGTTAACGCCATATATCTCCTCCAGCGTCGCTAGTGACCGTTGATAGCTATCCATCAAAATACTGGCATCCCCTATTCCCAACATTTTCAAAATCCACATCGAAGTTCCGGTCTCCCTTGGCTACCTTGTTTAGCGTGGCACAACGCCAGATATGCGAGAACAAATGCAACGCGGCGATCACGAGGGCCATACAATTCTTCAGATAAACTTAAACTTTCGTCAAGGTACCGCTGCGATTCACCTAATTCGTTCAAATCTATGGCCATGGTCAAGTTTCATGGCAGATAAACTCCAATTACTACGACTAACCATCAGCGACTCCGGCAAGTTCCCATAAAGTCTGAAGAACCGTCGACGTGGTGGGCCCATATCGCTTACGTTTGATACCCAGAACACGTTGCAGAGTGGTCCTGGCTGACTCGAACTCCTCCAGCTGGGAATACGTTCTGGCCAACATCGACAACGTCCAAATCAATTTCGGGGAATCATTTTCGGTTGGATCCGCATCCTGTAGCAAGAAGTCAACACGGTACGAAAATTGAATCCGTTTTTGAACACGGGAAACGGATAACAATGTTCAAGAGATAAACCTGAATTTTTGTTGCTTGTTCCAGGATTTCCTTTTCGTTCTGAAACTGCCCCAATGAGTCGTACGCATTGGCTAAGGTTCTCATGACGGGGACTAGAGCAATATTGTTGGGACCGGCCTGTTCCGACCGGACACGCAGCTCGCGAAGCGACGATTCCAACTGGTGCACGTGATCACCCATTTTCTGGTAAGCATCGCTGGCCAATGAAAGAGCCTCGGTCAATTCGGGATAATCATCACAGTCATCGAGTGGATCTAATTGGTAAATCAGACTTGCGAAAACAATACAAGATGAAAATCAACTAGAGAACATCAATGTACAATAACCAGTCACAATATTACAGAACGCCAAACAGAAGCAAGCAACAACGGCATATAATTCTTGCCTAATACTTTAACAGCCCTTTCAGAGGAGGCCCGTTGTTCAGGAATCTTTCCGAGTCGAGCATATGTATGCCCTAGACAACACCTCATCAGGAAACCAAGAGGGATATACCGAGTAGCGGGAGATTACCTAACAGAACTAGCGTTTTGGCAAGATTGTAATGATCCAGACCCCATTCCATCTCGTCTATCCGCAAGGCTCGCTCCAGAGTCTCATTCGCGCGGACGTCATCTCCCAAAACCAGACAAGCCCGACCCAGTTCTGCCAAACTATCTGATATATTAGGATGATCATCTCCAAATAAAACCTAATCTCCATTTAAATCATTCCGCAACAGTTTCAATAGCGGCTCGATAAACCAACCACTTTCAAATCGACTAGTTTTGACAAAACGTCGCGTCTTCGCTCATAATTGCCTGATTCCTCAAAGAGAGCGGCCAGCTCCTCTAATGGGGTGAGCGCTTCAGCACTATTCTCCCCATATTGGTTTTGAATATCCCTCAATATTGTCATGAGCCTGATCTCCTCTCGAACCTTGTCGTAACAAACAATTTAGGAGGTTTAAGACGGGCGGATTGAGAAGTGAACGTTGGAAATACCTGCGAATCGCTTTCCCCAGTGGCCCCAACAAACATGACAGCGTCGGCATGCTGGACCTTAACGACTTCCACCGACGCCTGCTGCGATGACGAGGGCAGCGCCACGAACTCATCCGAATCCGTGTAAGTGTGTGTTGAAGATGAATCACTATCTAAACTCCCTGCACCGCTAGAGGGCGAGTTTCGATGGTGTGCTGCATGGATGCGGCTGACCAGTTTCGCCGCTTTGGGCAGCGCATTGGCAGAATCGAACTCCTTTAAACGGACGGTGTTAAACAAGCCGGAAACAAGACATCAGCGAACACACTTTGATAGGATCGTATTCGTTAGAAGTGGTTCGGAATTGAGATGGTTTTAACTCGTCGACAGAGGGTGTTCGTGGTTCATGACGACCTGAGCTCTTATTTTCGTCCAGACGAGCAGAGTCGGTCCTTGTTGTCCGCTTAAATTGTTCAAATCGGCCGGAATTCGACGAGCGAGTGTCGAGTTCAAACCTGGATCCCGACCCCAACGAGCGATGGTCGGTTTCCAGACGAGATGGGTGGGCAGCAACGGTTGGGCCCAAATCGGATCGCGGCGGCGGCTCGAACTTGCCAGAACCGGTCGGCAAGCGGAACGAGTCCGGCTGTGATGATGACGAGATGTTCTTCGTCAACCGCGATGAAATATTAGGGGTGCTTGTAGCCACAGCTGGAATCGATGTACGAACAGGAGGAGTCGGCAGCGCCTGGTAAAACAGCATATTTGCAAAGTTGGTTGATAAGGAGCAACGTGAGGAAACAGGGTCTCAACATTGAAATGCGTCAGGATACAAATTCTTCAATGCTAAAACTAAAAACGGGATGGTAAAAAAAACTTGTTGAGAGGTGAATTCGTCAACAACTTTGCGAAATTCATGAGTGTCATATAATCGAATAAGAATCGAACGTTTGATTGACTAAACAAGAGGATGATGCCAGAAAAGTTTGGTGTGAACTACCCTATTTGGTCCTCGATCAAAATTCCCGCTGTTGATGGCGACATCTGTAGAAGGTGGTCTAGGGAGTTTTTTCTGGGGCGACTGCGTGGGCAAAGGGCGAGATCCTTTGGGACCGGGTTGGGCCATTAGAGCAGGGCCTGAGACGCCAGGCCAGTCCACTTCGCCTTTGACCTGCCACCTGCTCCTGGCAACCCGATCGAGTTCGCCAGACCCTAATCCCTGTGACGAGGAAGCCAGGGCCAAGCAGGATCATGTCAGCTGGCCAGGCTGTATAGGAATGACGACATCTATCCCACGACGACCGCTCGTAATCAGATCAACGTTAAAACGAATGTCATATGTTTCCTCGTCGAGCACGACTCTGAGTACAAGTGTCGTGCCTTAAGACCTAAAGCCTCGCGACTATTCCTTCCATTTTCCTCTGCCAGAGATACAGATGATGCACCTCGCCAATGGACATCGATTGTGGTCGAATTGTGGACAGGAGTGCAGTCGCTTGTTGTGACCGGCTGAGCTGGCACGAATCCATCGCAACTTGCGTCACTGGATTCCGATAATGGAACCCATTACATTGTCTACAACTCACGAACCTTTGTGTTCTCAGTTCGTCAAGTACAATAAACGATTTTTTTCTGAATTGGCGATTCGATGTTTGAACATGATTGCACCTGACATGGTGTCCTATCGATTTGCTGAGCGAAGTGCAATTTTGGTTGAATTGTGGGTAATCGACGCGGAAGGATGCGCCTTGGAAAAATCCTGACGATTGAGCAGTCGTTGTCAGCGTCAGGATGCGCCTTGGAAAATCCTGACGATTGAGCAGTCGTTGTCAGCGTCATTGACGTCATCGTTGGAATAGTCGGAACCGGTCTCGGAGGCGCTGTCGTAGGGGTCGATGCAGGCGATCCCATCGTCGTCCGTCACGTCCCCGGTGGCGTCGTCGCCTTCGACAGAGGTATCGAAGCTCAACGGTACCATACGTTGAATGTGTCTTTCAACCGGTCTTGAGGCGATCCTAGGAAAGTCATATGGTCGTTCGGCCAGAGCGTTTCGTTTCGGGCGGTGTGATACCGTAATCGCCAGCTTCAAGGCAACAGCCGTAGAGAGAGCTTCGAAAAGTGGGCCTGAGCTAATTAGGCTTAGCCCTGGTTATCTGAGTCGGAAACGATTCCTGGCAGAACAGTTCGACAAATGTCGGCTGTTTCGCGTGCGCCTTTGTTTTTGACCGGCGGAAATCGAACGAACCAAGACGTAAGGCGTACGACGGTAAGGACAGTTGTCGCGATTTGACCGGTTGAGGGGACCGAAGTGCTCTATGTGGATTTGGGTCGATGAGGGCAGGAAGGCGGCGTGCGCTTGATCATCTTGGGTGCTCGATTAGGTTTGACTATGTTGAACTTCCGGCATTTGAGACACAAGGTGACGAACTCTTGTACATCAGAATCCATGCCGGGCCAGTACGCAAACGTGGACGCAGTTGGATAGTCCTGTTGTGTCCGAAATGGGCCCTGGGTCGCGAGTTGTTGGCCATCCAACGCTATCCAAGTTCGCGTTTTGGCCCGGCATGGAATCTGATGTGCGAAATTCGTCAACTCGTATCTCAAATGCAGGAAAACGGCGAAAGGCTCGCAGTGCTGGGTTCCCAGCAGTACTGGAGTAGAGGCGCGGCCGGAGATCAGGAATATGACGTTAGTTCTATGGACCCTCCAATGCGAACCGGTAGAAGATATGACACAGTGGTCGGACGCTTGTCGAACCATTAAAGGCCACAATCGTGATGCTTGAGGAGATGTCCTTCTGTTCCTTGTATCCGGTATGGCAACAGGTGAAGCTCATGAGGATTACTGCCGAACAGGAATCGATCAGGGCCAGGCCGAGTGTGTTGCCAATAACGAGCTCAGCAATCGGCGTTTCGGTTTAGTCATTGAAGGCATAAATGGACTCGGATCCCATGCTGGCCAGGTGCTGATTTTAGGCGACACCAGCACCCCGAGACCTAGTCTTGGGATTTGTCGCCAGCGGTGGCTTTTGATGTTGCCCTCAACGGCAATGGTGGCTGGGAGGATGCAGGGCAAACCTCGAGCCTTGCACTCTTCATGAAAACCATTTTTCTTCGAAATTCTACAGGCAATATCATTCCAGCCAAGCAGGTCCAAATCGTGTATATCTCTTTGTTGTTCAGTACGGCCAACCCTTTGCAGGTTCGTACCTCTGGTCTTTAGCCTCGTTGACTCCTCAAGGGTTCATTCGACGCATCGGGAATCATCTTAGTGTTGGAAACAAGCTGTATTGGCCGTTCCCTGAAACCGAAGGACAACATCTTGACGTCAAAGAGGAGCCATATCGGTGTTCGTTAAGGAGCGACACAACTAAATGTCCTTGTTCGGTTGACCACGACCCATCTACTTCGTTTACAGCCTATAATCGGAAACCCATCGGGTACATGTGGGAGCCCGATACCAACACCTCGCGCAATTCAACGAAATAAATTTGCTCCACTAATGATCGAATTCGATCAGATAACTGTAAAACTCCCGGCTCTCGAACATGACGCTAGACCGAGGGAGGTATTACAGCAACAGGCATTACCGAAGCATTTCTCACATTTGTGAGATGACGAATTCGACTCCGAAATTAGACGGGTGGAGTGGCACAATCGAGCGAATACAGCAACATCAGCAGCTACAGTCTACAATGACCACAGAACGTTCTGGCGCCAAGACGGAGGCAAATGGGTTAACTCGATAGAACAGAAATACTCAGATTTTGATACCGACTGTAATTTTCACTTTTTTGGTTCAAAAACGCTGCCCTAATGCGAAGGATAGGAGGTATTGTCGGAATAGACACAGGCGGGCGCCCTTCTGAAAATTTGCCCGAACTGAACACTAAAACTCAACTACAGCAAGACCTCAGAGATTCGTCTCAATTTTATCAGTGATATACCCCACACAGCACTTCAGGCAAGCGTGGAGAGTTATTTTCAAAGTCTACCATAGAGCGACGATATCAGTCATGATTCGAGCCATATCTAGTTTTACATATCAATCAAACAAGAAGAGAACGAGTTGCAGTCCCACTTGTTCTTTCTCAAGCATTATCGAGATCACTTCTCAGCGCTTAGCGGTACGTCACTATCCTGAACATTTGAGATGCTACATAGTGAGAGTTGAAAATCGACTGTGATCATCCAACAACATGACCATTGCCTCGAATTCTGCAGTTATGTGGAGCACGTTTTCTGGTATCGCCCATCGGACTCGGAAGACCGCTTCAGACAAGCGTGAGGCAAACAATCTCGTCGGCACGTTCTCTTCTTGTTTGATTTTCATACCTAAAACTATATGTATGGCTTGAGGTCATGACTGACCTCGTGGCGTACGCGTCAAAAATAGTTCTCATGCCTGCCCTGAAGTTGGAGTCGAATTAGGGGCAAGTTATCTCGGGTTCATTCAGCTCCTGCTACGTCACACCTTCTCAGCAGGCGCCCAGGTGACACGTTTGGCGACCGCGGATCGGGCGCGAACCGGACGGGGGCAACGAAGGCCAGGGACAACGGCGGGTTTGCGTGGCGAGCGGCTGTGCTAGCAACGGCTGCGCTTCACGCTTGAATTCTCGTGTTTTTAGTTTTTACATATCTGCTCATCGATCAAAAAGACCTGAGGAAAAAAAAGGTTGTTCGAAAGCGCCAACTGAAAAGCTTTGGCAATTTATGTACTATGGGTCACGTTTTTTCGAGAACCGCAATTCCGCGCCATTTGACATTGATTTCTCTCCATCCCCGTTCCGCAACTCAGCATTTTCTAGCGGTTAAATACCTCTTTTTTGACGATGTTTTGCGTTAAGTGCGGGATGCCTCAAGGTGCTTGCGCCATTCAATGCCCCAGCAATTTGGCTGCCGTCCGACAGACAGTACAACAGGCCGTTTAAAGAGATGAAGCAAACAAACGTAGAAGTGGGTCGGTCCAGGGCCAACACACGCCGAGGTGTGCTCCCAGCGTCAAAACCTTTTCTAAAGGCAAACGTGATGGCCGTTCCGTAGGGTACGATGAAGAATCGCGCCGGCCGGTCCAATCGACGATTCCCGCCGTCAACGTGGTGTTTCTGAGATCCGAATCGTATGATTGCGCCGTTGCCGAGTCGGTGGAGGCTCTGTTTCCTTATTCAGCAGGGAGAGACGGCTTCACTTACGATCTGGCCACGTGTACGGCGCTTTGATTGAAGCTGGTACCAAGTCGAAGCCTTTCCTTTCAACTTATCCAGTTCCAAGTAGAAGAAGCAACTGTGGTTGATTTGCCACGACCAATCCGACATGAGGTTGTTTCGCCGACGTTGGATCTAACGAGGTTTGATGCTTTTGTCAATGACATGCCCTATTTCGATCTGGGACGCACAGTGGTGCAAGAAATTCGCTCCGCTGATTGTTCCACCAGTTCGAACAGGCAGGTTGTCAACAGCGGCCGATGTCTTTGGTGATCTTAATGGCCGATCATTCCAAGAGATGTATGATGCAACGAAAGCTGATTCCGGCACCGCTAGCATGACCGTGTCGATTTTACACGTGGTCGAATGCGGCAATTGGACACAGCGACTGCTACATTGCACGGAATGGTCGATTCCCAATATGGAAAAGGCTGTTGAAGATGGTGCACTCAAAGTTGTGTACAAGGACTCCCTCTTTCGACCATCATTTGGTGAAGACGTGGTCGTCTTTGAAAAGATGCGGCTGCGCAAACACGATAAGCTTCAGATTCACACAAGACATGTTCAGCAGTTGGCGCTCTGGTCCCACGCATCTGGAATTTTTAACAAGTCTATTAACGACACCAGATATGACGTCAAATTTTCCGATTCAGTGTACTGGAACTTTTGCCATCATGGCAATATCCAACTCCGTCGCATGGTCAAATCAGCGTTTTTTTGGCAAATTCAGCGCCAGATGCGACACAAGTTCGTTAAGTTGGTAAGTAATCAGGGCGTCATTGCTGCCATTACGCCAAAGACGAGTCAACGAGTGAAAAGCGATCGCCTAATCGCGACCGTGTTCGCTCATTTTACCCACGTGCACTCCAGCCGCTGCCTAATTAATGGCTCTTAATCTGCAGGGTGCCGGCGGGCAATTTCACTGATCCTGAAATCGTGACTATATCCCTTGATGATAACTTGTTTGGCATGGGAAATGTTGACAGGGATTTAATTGTGGCATTTGTTGAATAACCTGCTGTGCGAGAAATTGTCCATCTCCAATTCATATTGGATGTTAGTTATGTTAAGCATCGCGCACAACAGGTTACATTCGTGCTCTTCAACAAATGCCACAATTGAATCCCTGTCGACATTTCCCATGCCAAACAAGTTATCATCAACGGACATAGTTATCCAGTAGTAGAATCGGTCACGATAGACGCGGACGAAACGGAAGAGCACGATATGCAAGAGCAAGAGGCTTCTGATGGCGATCCGACCCCCATTTATTTGTAAAGCAACGGCGAAGTGTCAATCAAAACGCCAGGCCGAATCAAATCTAGACGCCACTCGTATGAAATCGGTCATACGCGACAACGACATTGCCAATCGAATGTCATCTCGTTTTCGCGATGCCGAGTAGCGTTTCGTTTTGCTTCCAATACAAATATTCTGCAACCATTTGCTCTTTAAAAACTGCCTCGTTTATCTGAGTCGGTTGTCGGTACAGAGTTCATCATACGACAGTTGATACCTTCGTGCAAAAGTGGGAAGAGCCTCATGGTTCTTTATAAACCTTATCAGACCGATCTACTCGCTGATCAGCGCTCTTCGATGAAGCGCCTCTCGAATCTCTCGTAGGTAGAGGTATGCAGTCAACATGTTATTCTGAGTGACAGGGAGCAGTTGCTGCAATTCTAAAGCAGCTTTGAAAACGGGACGGTCCATCTTGACACCGAATAGGTCATCGAGATCAGCGTCAGATCCCGGGAACGCAGCGTGACAATACTGCATAAGCAATGGTGGGATGACATTGTCTGATTGAACAGCGCCATGCAGTTCCGGATACGCAAACTGAAAGTCGGGGGCACCTCCTGGATTCTTACTGCTCTTTCGCACCTTATATGCATTCCACTCCTCAAATATATTGTCAAGGGTTTCTTCAAGAAGATCACCGAACACGAAAATGGCGCAACGGTATTCGTAATCGTCGTCGACGTTGTAGTTTCCGTCGCACTCAAATTTTTGAAAAAATCGATCCAGAACTGTATACCCATTGAGTACACCTGGTTCCACCAACATTAAATTCTCTGGTTGGCAACTGAGCGGTCGAAAATATAGCTCTCTGCCCATAAAAATGGCACAGAACGGCAGCAATCATTGTGTTCCCCGCGCCGAGATCTGTTCGCTGACGGGCTGGCATGCACCCAACACTTTCAACCGCAGAAAGGTAGTACGCGAGGATTGCTCTGGCAGGCGATTAGACGATCCCATTCTCAACCACATCAGTTTACGAGACCATCCATCGATTGCACCATGTATCTTGAATTCGAACGGTCGCAATTTATCGTTCTGGTCGATGTGCCACAACGCATTAGGACCCGCGACCTCATACTTCCGACGTGTTAAACGCCTTTCCCGACGAGATGCGGTTGCACCGAGATCGAGATCGCATTGGGCCTCATTGACCGCATCACGTGTCCCGTTTATATTGTACGTCTCTCGCAACCTTAACGTCATCGTTCGACAGCCCATCGAACGACCGTCACCCTGGGATTCCAGAGCGACCATTGATTCGACCAACGTTTGCGGCACGTGCTCCCGGGTGCTGATCCCCTTTACCTACAATCGAACAGCGTCATTCAATATTCCCTATGGCAAACCTTCACAATCAATCAATCACGATCAATACCTGAATAATATACTCTAACGTGCGCAGTGATAAGTTTTCGTTATATTCATTCTGCATAAAGTGCAAACTTGCTCGTACGTCGTTCCACGACGAATCATGCGTTCGACGTCGGCCAACCATTCATTGGAACGCTGCAGCGCTGTCGGAGCAATACAGCGAATCAGGCCGTGCCGTTTGAAACATCTCTGCACGGTGCGAACACTAGCAATAATCTGACGATGTTCGCGAGGCCGTCGAGATATTTCGTCGCTGGATTCAACGGTATCTAGCCGCTGCTGCAAAAAATCGACAACGTCATTGCCACAATCAATGCGATTAACCATGACGGGCTGATGAGATTCGAATTTGTTCAGGCAAAGCGACGATAGCTCTTATTGTCAGTTGACAACCTGGTCGAAAGACAAAAAGATATTTCAGATTGCTTGAGAGAAATTGATGTCAACTGGCGTGGAGTTGCGGTACTGGGATGGAGAGAAATAATGTCAACTGGCGTGGAGTTGCGGTTGGGGGATGGAGAGAAATTGATGTCAACTGGCGTGGAGTTGCGGCTCTCGTATTCCGTCCTACCGTATCATTATCTATCAATATCGTAAATGAGCCATTGGCCCGTTGATTGTGTCCATGGCCTTCGAAATACTGCTAAACATCTTCATAATGAATTCTGATGTGAACTGATTCATGAGTTTGGTTGAGTGCATGAGTTGTGCGGAAGTGAATGACTGTTGAAATGTGTAGTGTGCGCGACCCTTGGCAGATGTTGAATGCGGCCTTGCTGAGTGGGTTTCAGGGACCCAGAAGAGTTAAAAGAGACGAGAGGACCCACTTATGGAGATGGGGGATGGAAGTCATGACCAAGATCGCTTCAAGGACCGCTTCATGATGGAGCTCACACAGTGGGACTTGGGTCGGATTCGTACGGAACCAGGTCGTCAGGCAGCCGAGCAAACCAAGCTACAGGAAGATATTCAACAGCTCGCTATCAATAATTACAGGTCAACAATCAGGACAACTGTAGCGGCGATATAACATTTAGTACAGGCAATTCTTGGAGACATCTTCTTGCCTCTCGCGCTGCCGAACGAGAACATTGGACGTTGATCAGTCGCTATCGTCTCTCCATGGCATTGTCAGCAAACTTTCCACCAAAATCAAGTCTCTATCAGAAAAAAACGCTTCGCAAAACTCAGATATGGTGCTCTATTTTTCTGGACTAAAAGGAGATGTTGATTGATTGATTTGAACTGTAGGAGATTCAGGCAAACCTTAGCGAGTGCTATCCACATTTAGTAGACATATTAGACATTCCTTTCTTAATGGAGACTTGTATCGCAGAGGGGTCGTATGATTCAGCTTTAGGTCGCCTTTCATCACTGTAGTTTGCCAATCATTCACTAAATTTCCAAACAGATCTTCGCGATCATGCGAAGACGCTGCTAAGGCGAAATCCTGATATCAAAATTATCTCCTATATCGCATTGGCTGTCGATAAAGCCACAGATATATTATTGCAGGATTTATTGAAATCGTTAGAGACTGTCATCCAATTGCCAATATCGCTGCAAACCATTGCCTATATCAGAAGAATAGACAGGTACACACTTTTTATTCAGATAGTTTATCATGGTTGCTCTCAAATGTTTTTTCGCAAGCATCTGTGCTGAAGCATTTATCAGGTTTACTGAGGCAGAGATTCGTATGCAATTTTTGCAGCGTAGGGAGACATGGCTGGAATCTTCCCTTGCGTTGGAGTCATTGCGGGAATCGTCTCCGCTGGTGTTCACCAGTAAATACCTGGATCTGATCCGTGTCCATTTATTCGAGATCGTGACCCAGTTTCAGGCGATGTTCGCTGACGATGATAAATTGCTTCATCTTTGGTAAGAATTCCTGTTCATTCAGAGCAGGTTTTTCAATATTCTTTAGGGTCTCCCATCGCCTAACCGCCATCTTCGGTACACTACAAACCCAACTGCCGAAAATCACAAACGGGTCATCCGTCGCTACTCTTTTAGAACAGGTTAATCTGCGGTCACCACCGCAACTTCACGTTTTACAGTTGAATGTAGGCGATGTATTGTGGAATGTCACTCGGTGCCATTGGAATCGATTTCCGCGCGATCCTCGTCCCTATTTTCTTCCAACATATACTAATGTTGTTCTCTCGGTCTATGGACACCGCTCTGGAATCATTTACCAGCTCATTAACAACCCATGCATGGTAGGGATTTACTTTCAAGTCGTATCATAAAGTAAATTGCAGGTTTAGGTTCGTCGATGAGGCAATGCTATCGAAATTAGGCATCGGTGTTCAAGGAGAACGCGCGATTGAGGTACCTGTTGGAATTTTGAACTTTCCGCCATTAGCGATATTGAGTCAGGCATACGTTTGTTTACTTGACGTTATTTTCGCTGATAGTATTTCTGTCACAGTCCGCTCTCTATTCAATGCGATTGAACAAGCACGAGAGTGTCTGCCGCTTAATCTCATTCCCGATATCGCGAACTCCTTACAGGCCAGCTTTGATGACAGAATTGACTTGCTGCTGCAATTTTGATTTTTATTGTTTTCCAGGAAACGCTTGTCAGATGTTGCCAACAGCTAGTTCTCTTGGCCTCTGAACAGAATATCATCCCATTATGTCAAGCATTCGGGGATATGTTATTACCATGTAGTGTGACCGCGTTTTCCACCCTCTTTCCCGAAGGATCATATGAGGGATCGCCTGATCAAATCGATATTGATTTTGTCCTCACCAATCTAAGATCAGCTGGGCTCTACTCTGTACTTCCTGCAGTTCAGTCGTTTTCGGAACCTAATGCTGACTGTTTTAGGATGAACAAAAATGTATCACGATAACCTTATCAGACGACGACGATGGTGGTGATGATAATGACGCTGCTACTCCGGATATGCTTGTAGTTAATAGTTGACAGTGAATGATGCCCTTCGAAAAATAATTATTATAAATGTCGAAATTTATGAAGCCATATCCTTTACTGACAACATAGGAGGTGGCTCTCCATTTCAGTGACTTTTAGCGAAAAACACGACTGTATGTAGAAAAAAGCTCTCAACCGTTTCATCAACTACTTTGCGAGGCACACGCCTAGAGTACGTCTATTTATTAAATGAAGAGGCTTACGACGCGGTCACTTCGTAGGTCGTCATGCTCAGCGTGCCGTGTAATGCTGGCCTTTATATTGGCGATGGCGGTGATTACCGGAGTACTGATATGGTATTACTTCCCTGATATGAATCCACCAATTTCAGCCAGGCTCGAGTCTGGCCAATTTTCAATGTCTCAAAGCCAGTTGACTCTGGCTACCCAATGTATTTTAGAAGTCAACAATCGAAATGCATACGACATTGCATTAAAGGCGTCAATGTTTTCAATTATGTACCGAGGAAGTAAGTGTTTCTTGTCGTATGTTGTCGCCCCTGTAAAAAACACCCCGAGCATAGGTTCAATTACAACGATGACATTTCCAGCGTCAAGGTTGCCGTCAAAACAGATCTCACCAGTTATAGTGCCGATCACCATCGAAATTACAGATTTGTCAACAGAACAGCTACGACAAATGCTCCAGTCGATACTCCAGACCTGTCAGACTGCTGGAAGTAGCATCCAAATAACGATAAAAGGAACTACCACAGTATCGGCCTGGTTTTTACCATTCTGGATCAATATCCCCATAAGCCAACAAAAAAACGTTGCCTGTCCTATCTAAATTCTTTCAAAATTCGGTAGAAATCAGATGGTTAATACAATTATTGGCATTCGACACGGTACACAGTACAAAGAAGAAAACGGATGTTTGCGACTCTGTAAAATTAGCGCAGATCAATCTGTGGTCGAGATGGCGGGATTGGGGCCGTCAAGCTCAATGCGAATAAATTATTCGAATGGCGTCGACAAGTATTACGAAGAACGCGGAAGCCATTACAGGAATCCGCACACGGCAGCGATCGAAAAGTGTATCCATGCAATGTTCGAAGCAGTTGATCTGAAATCTCGGATCAATTGCATGTCATGGAAAGTCCTGGATTTGGCTGCAGGAAGTGGCGAAGCCACGATTGCATGTCGTAAGTGGGCAGAGATGTCATCAATCAGTCTGCCGGCGATGTCGGCCGTAGATCCATATACTAAAAAGGCGTTTGAAAGCTGTGTTCCCGATGTGACATGTCAGGAGATGACTTTCCACGACGTTGCCCAAGGGCTGTTAAAAGAGACATTCGATATAGTGGTGTCCTCTTTCGCGCTGCATCTGATGTCTCAATCAGAACTCTTCTCGACCTTATTTCAGCTTTCACTACAATGCCGATATCTGGTAATTTTATCCCCACACAAACTGCCGCTCGTTCCTCCATACACGTATGGATGGGATCTGGTCCATCAACTCTACACATCTGGCAGTGGAAATGCACGTGTTCGTGGTCGTGTTTATCAATCTTCCCAGTTTCCCTCTTGTAATCATTACTAACTAAATTAAGTGAAATTTACTGTGTGCAAATTCCATATCCGTCTGGCATTTATTACGTTCAGGTCATTATACTGCACCATATGATTTTGTTACCACTTTGCAGTGCATTATGTGAGGGACGCTCCCACATGATAACGTTAACACCAAAAGAGAAACTTTAATCCGGACAGATAATGAGGGGGACCCGTATTAGGCACTGTAGTCCGTCCCCTTTAGTTATTAGATCTAATCGGGATCCAGAGGAGGATCTAAGGTCGTTCATTAATTTAAGCCAAGATATGTCGTCCCAACGGCCTGGCACACGCCCAGCGGATGGCGATAATTTCAGGGAAGCGAACGAGAGCGTATCGCTGCGTAAGCTGCGTTGGGTCACAGTCAGAGCCCCATCGCGTCCTAGATCCGCTTTTAATAACATATCCACTGTCAAACCTGGTGCAATTATGGCTGTACCTGTTAAGGTATTCTACATTTTGACGCATACGAGCTAATAATTATTTCGTGAATCCCAACGGTATTTCTCTATCTGCTCAGGCGGGCTATTTACTGAAATTGTCATCATCGTTTTCTCATTGGAACCGGCGTTATTTTGTGGTTGCCGGTTCGAAAATGTTTTACAGTAAAAGCGAGGAAGATTTACAAAAAAGAAAGTTTCATGGAGAGATTATACTTTCCGGAGCTCATATCGGTAAGCATTTTTGCAAGTTATTTGACTGCGTCAAGTGAGCAGTCGCTTTGTAGCGGTATATTCTCCCAGCGATCAGGCTGCCAAGCAATTCAGCGACCATACGCATGTGCTAGGCATCAAACCGGCCGGTAGTCAGCGCATTTATATACTGGATGCCGAGGTCTTAATGACATTTGAAACCATAATTGATCGCTTATTCGGAATTGCTTCTCAGTCCTCGGAGCTGCAAACCGATTGGGTCACATGCCTCCGGCAACATGCTGCGTTGCCTAGTTCTGCGGCAACTGAGACATTGTGCAAAGATCCGAGTTCGGTTCGGGAAGGATTTCTCAAGAAAAAAGGGGAAATTGTTCAAAACTGGAAAGTTCGTTATTTCGTCCTGAAAGGAAATTACTTATATTATTATAAAGCAATTCAGGTAAATAGATTCTGTCATTTTTGTTATGATTCAAGTTAACCGTGAATCTAGGATAATGTCCCTGCTGGAACGATATTACTCCTTGGATCGACAACGCAAATAGAGCAAAAGAGTAGCGACTATGGTATCAACTGCTTTTCAATTGCCCGTGCAGACGGCAAGCGAAAGTATTTAATCGAAGCAAACAGTAAATTAGAACTTGACGAATGGGTATACAATCGTTGCCACAAGGCAAAATTCATTATCATAGTCCTCCTTAGCCTGTTGAGTCTTTAGGTATTGGCGATTCAACAACAGAGTGTATTTTCTAACGAAGCCGCAGCTCCTCCGTCAGAAGAAAATGCTGGTATTATAGCAAATGCTTCAGCGGTGCGCTTCCATGAGCCAGAAGTAGTTTCTAGTCCTGTTCCTGCAATTCAAATTGCCAGTTCTGTCAACAATTCCAGCTCTTCTGGCCTCAACATCAAACAAAAGGTCTGCTAAAATGATGAACATTGGTATTTGTTCATTAACATTTAGGTAGGTTTCCAAAAAGAAGCGTCGCTTCGTTACAGATGAATTCGACCTTGACCTGACTTACATTACCCCGAGTATAATAGCGATGGGATTTCCTGCTGAAAAAATGGAGGTCGACCCATTCCATCAAGCAAAATTTTATGCTGAACCGATACAGGCAATGTACAGGAATTCAATGGCAGATGTCCAGCGGTTTCTGGATGGACGTCATCCTGATGCATATCGCGTTTATAACTTGTGCTCAGAACGGGATTATGACCCTGCGAAATTTCACCATAACGTTTGCAGGTTTCCTTTTGATGACCATAACTGTCCAAATTTCGAGGTTTCTTATTATTCCGTCTGCCTATATGATCAATTTCAACTTTTTTTGTGTAGGACCTTATTCCGTTATGCGAAGATATTCACAATTGGCTAAGCATACAATCCGATCACGTTGTTGCGATTCATTGTAAAGCTGGAAAGGGACGTACTGGCTTAATTATCTGTGTGTACCTTTTATACTCTGGTTGGTACCTGTGAAAGCTGAAATACCTTGAGGTCAACTGCATATATAGGTGCATGGAAAACCGCCCAAGAGGCTTTGCAGTTTTACGGATTTGCACGAACGCGAGATCAAAAAGGAGTTACCATTCCCAGTCAAAGGCGGTATTGCTTGTTCGTCTAGTGGTACATGCTTTGTGATACAATGATGTTATGTTAGATATGTGGAGTATTTTGAAAAGTATCTGACCACACCCGATGTACTTTCGAGAGGTATTCCCTTAGCGTTGAACGAGATTTATATAGAAAAAGGCATCAAGGTACGGCTTCTTCTTTATTATTTTATCTTTTATTTACAACATGTTCAGCCGTTTGACGCGGTGACTATTACAAACATGGGAAATAAGTATTTGTCGAAGGACTGGGGCAAATACTGGAAATCTACGGTGAATGACGGGTTAGTTTGCTTGTGTGCGTTTTTTTCTCTCATGGCGTAATTTTAGGTTTCTTCTCCAACTTCCCCAAGGTGAAATAATTGTAAACAGAGATTTCAAAGTCGAATTGCTGGGGTCCGGTCTTTTAGGAAAAAAGTATTGCTTGTAATTATATTCTCCATGAGTGTAACGATTTTTTTGGCAGAACGAGAGTGGCAAGTGTGTGGCTTCACACTGCTTTTATTGAGAATGACCGTGTCGACGTTCCAAAATCGATGATAGATAAATGTAACAAGGATAAAGATTCTGTAAACATCGTTATGGAGAATATGAACTGTTTGATGACTTTGCTATCAGCCGTCGTTTTTGTTTAGATTTTTTTTCAATAATCGGCGATATGATCCCATGGAGACGTTATCCATTCAAGATGGTGCTTGTCCTGGTTCTGAAGTGATCGTGAACAATGGGGTTTGCGTCAATGATCAACTGTTAGCTACCGAAAAGGCCAATTCAAGTGTCAAAGGTAAAGAGAATCGGACCATCGTTCACACAGTAATGCTAACTGCTTCGCTGCAGAGTCGTCCCAGTTTGACTCGGGGAATCAGGATTGTCACACTTTGAGTAGGTCTGATTCAATCGCTTCAGAACAGGAGTTGATTGTCAAAGAATCTTCACCACGAAATGGAGACGAGGTTGGCTGTTTGATTCTTTGTTTTCGGCACCAGTTTATAAAAATATCAATTTTCAGGATAGGGATAGATTGCAGTCGCCAAGGATCAGGGTTTTGCCCGGTAGAAGGGATCCAGGCTTACAACAAGCGTCACAGCACAAACCTATTCCTTTTTGGGATAATCCCCAACGACAAACCGCGGTTTGCCCCCAGAAGTAATGGGTGATACGTTAATTATAAATATTATTGTTAGATCAGATGTTGAGCTGAAATTCAAAAAAGTACCTCTTTTTCGTTCTTGTTTCATTCTCGAGAAAGTTGGGTTAATATGTTCCGCCATAGAATATGCGACGTTTTTGTTCCTGATGAACCTCAGGATCTTCTTTATGTTTGGCGATCAAATATCCAAATATCTAGCGGTGTGAGTTTGTTGTTTACGAGACAACTATTTCGCAGCAAATAGTGGCTGATCAGCGGGTTGTTTCACCGATGATCGGGTAGATGTAGCCCCTTAATTCAATGTTTCCAGACGTTGTGCTTGTTGTTCCAACTTGAAATGGGAAGAACGGCTTAAGGACAACCTCCGTAGTTGCAAACTGATGTAGGCTGTTTATGTGTCCACAAAATCTATATTGTACAGTAGATGCTTTATTTCTTGCTGAAGACGGATCCTAGCCGAGTGACGTCGCATTAGTGTACACGGAAACGTACTGACAAATCAACATGCCGATATTGCAACAAAAAAGCTAACTTTAAAATGCACAACGGTCATAGCGTCTTCAAGGGAATGTAATATTAGTAAAACTGTTATGGAACAGATGGCATGCATGTTCTGCAGGCTCGTGATCACCCCGAGTTTCAAAATGAATGCCGCCGCGTAATACGGCTAGGCCAATAAAAGGAAATATTTCGCTTTCGCTTTCGCTTAGCGGTTTCCATCACACTATAACGTCTTCCGAAGAAAACTTAGTCGGTGCTATCGGCATGACCGATAATTCATCTTGAGACGATATGCCCAATGGTCGACGGTTGCATTGTCAGGATTCCGTGGTTTGCTGGACCCCGAATTCTTACGCATTTGAAACACTTAAGAGTTCATTATTAACCCAATGCANATGCCGCCGCGTAATACGGCTAGGCCAATAAAAGGAAATATTTCGCTTTCGCTTTCGCTTAGCGGTTTCCATCACACTATAACGTCTTCCGAAGAAAACTTAGTCGGTGCTATCGGCATGACCGATAATTCATCTTGAGACGATATGCCCAAGAACAGCCTACCTATATCTTACAGGGACATGCTAGCTGGTCGACGGTTGCATTGTCAGGATTCCGTGGTTTGCTGGACCCCGAATTCTTACGCATTTGAAACACTTAAGAGTTCATTATTAACCCAATGCAGTTCTCGATTTTGTTGTCATTCTGCTAGTAAGGATGTTGATCATGGTTCTGAAATCCGGAATCAGGCACCGACACGCTAATATTGACCTTCCACACCGTCGGTATTGAACGACCAGCAGACAAGACCACTTAAAAATACTCTACGTAGATACACTGAGGAGTACTGTATCTATAGATGACAGTGTATCGAAACACCCAAGTGCGATATGTTTTTACCCGTTCACATCATAATACTTTGGAAAGAGTCGTCGGTTGACCGTATCGCTCAAGAGATAATCGGCGCGGATTCGATATGGCAACGGCCATGCCAGCCGGCCCCGTGCCAGAGGAAGGACTTCTCACAATCGATCTGTATTTGACTTTAAAGAGCCTGCAAGAACAGCTGCAGTTCCTAGAAGTCCAGGAGACGTATATAAAGGACGAACAGAAAAATTTGAAACGCGAATTACATCGCGCGGAGGAAGAAGTTAAACGCATTCAATCTGTTCCATTGGTGATTGGACAGGTACGTTCCCACAAACTTTTGAATTATTTGGAAGTAAATTGGATTCCTTCAGTTTCTTGAAATGGTCGACGAGACGACTGGTATTGTTCATAGCACAACTGGGCAGACGTATTATGCCAGGATCCTAAGGTATCTATATTATGATTACACCAATATATTTTATCTGAGCGGACTCTTAGCACAATAGATCGAGAATCGTTGAAGCCGAACTCGAGTGTTGCACTTCATCGTCATTCTAATTCGCTTGTTGATATTCTTCCTCCGGAAGCTGATTCAACAATTAGCACATTAGCAATTACAGGTAGGGTCAGTCAGTTCCTTTTTTAAGTAGATTTCATAATTTGAACTCAGAGAAACCTGATACTTCTTATTCGGACATTGGTGGTTTGGATATTCAAAAGCAAGAAATTCGTGAAGCTGTGGAACTTCCGCTTACCCACTTTGATCTGTATAAAACCCGTTTTGATAACGATTAGGTGACTGTTGCTGACACGTCGTGTTCAGATACCGAGCAATTGGTATTGACCCTCCTCGAGGTGTATTGATGTGGGGACCTCCGGGAACGGGGAAGACAATGATGGCGAAAGCCGTTGCTCATCATACAACAGCTTCGTTTATTCGCGTTGTTGGCTCAGAATTTGTCCAGAAGTACCTTGGTCCGATTTCCATGACATGCTCAATCAAGTGCTTTAGATAGTTTCTAAACGTTTCTGTTTTATAGGTGAGGGTCCTCGAATGGTTCGAGATGTGTTCCGACTTGCTCGGGAGAACGCACCCTCAATTATTTTCATTGATGAAATTGACGCAATCGCAACTAAGCGGTTCGACGCTCAAACGGGCGCTGATCGAGAGGTTCAGCGTATTCTTATGGAATTACTCACACAAATGGATGGGTTCGACCAATCTACTAACGTCAAAGTCAGAATAATTATGAAAGCTTTTACAACAGTTTTTTGATGAGCGGCCGTAGGTAATCATGGCGACGAACCGTGCCGATACCTTAGATCCAGCGTTGTTACGACCTGGCCGTTTGGATAGGAAAATTGAATTTCCACCTCCTGATCGCCGACAAAAGCGTCTGATTTTCCAAGTAGCTACTGCAAAAATGAATCTAAGTCAAGAAATTGATCTTGAAGATTACGTTCAGCGACCGGAAAAGGTAATTTTGATCCTGCCGACCCTCTTTCGACAAATATTTTTAATCAGCATAAAACAGATTTCTGCTGCCGATATTGCATCGATGGCTCAAGAAGCTGGTCTTCACGCAGTTCGGAATAACCGCTACGTGATTCTGCCTGCAGACATGGAGAAGGCGTACAAAAATAACGTTAAGAAGGCCGACGTTGATTTTGAATTCTATACGTAGTATTTAAGAGTATAAATCATTTTGGCCGGGATTAATCTTCATGAATATAGTTTTTGTTTTTGGTCATTGAATGTTATCTCCTGAAACAGTGTTATCCTCCGCTACGGCTTGCGCTAGCAATTCCTGTCGCATTTCGAACGACCGGTCTGGACAGAATTGGTGTACTATCGACTATAAGACAAAATAACGATTTAGCGTATGAAGGCGCAAAAAAAATAACCAGCTAACGTTCAGTATCACTGTCGTTAGCAGTGCTGTCGTTATAATTGTGTATGTCAAGTGGAACAAAAAGTGTTTTAGGATGGATAACCTGAACAGCCATGACTGGCAATATGGCACATGCTGTAATGAGAATCTGAGCCGCCCAAAAGACGGGATCCGTAAATACAAACTCCACTGAACCAAGACCGATTAGCGAGTCGAACGCCACAGACGTTGAACATGCGTAAAGCAATGCCATCCCTAATTACCATGATTGTCAGCAACGCACTATTGTAATCTCTGAGTCATACCGAAAAAATGGAAACCAATAATGCCCATCAGGTGCAATAAGGTGACATAATTTTGTTCGAGAATCATTGTTAGAGACTGTTGAACGGAGCATATAGTGTCATTTACGACTTCGGAACGGCACTTGAACTTACTTGGATTAATAGAAAAGAAAAAAATGCCAGAAGGCCAAGAGCTTCGAGACCAGCAGGGTCACCATTTTGATGATGCAGGAACCCAACGTCGTAACTAAAGCCGAAAATCAGATTCAACCCAAGTTTAAAAAAATGCTCTCATTACATTGCAATCGATAGAAGATATACAACAATAGCTTGAAAGAAAGCTCTGATCATCCAAATGACATACGTTCTCCATGTAAAATGCCGTCCTGTTTGGCAATCGAGGTAAGCTTCCGGGAAACGGAGCGCCTGAGAAAGCTATGTTGGCAATAACCTCATACGAAGAATCAGTGTACCTGTTCGCTGCTCAGGTCTTGATCGAGGATGAAAGTCAAAATAGGAATAAATAGTAGGGCATTGTAAGCTGCGATGCATGCAGAATTGAACAAGGCGCTGCCTGCATGCAACGCAAATCATATTTACGATGTGTACTAACTATATCGGGGAACTCACCGGAGAATCCGCTACTAAAACCAAACGCGATCTGAATAAAGCAAAACTCAAAAGACTTGAAGAACGAATATTGGGCCACCTAGTGAGAGCACGCTTTTAATTGCCCAGTAAAAGGTGACACGATAGAATTATACTAGACTGGTCCTTAAATATGACTGACGTCCATGAACAAGCAACAACGGTTTTAACGAGCGGAAGTGGTTCACCTATATTAATTTAAGAACAACTGAGACCAATTCGGAATACTCCAACCTGGAAATCTGACGCGCGAGCAGCCTGCAGACCTTCTTTGCCACGAATACCAACCCCAACATGAGCTTCCATGATCATGCTGACATCATTACCACCGTCCCCAATTGCAAGGGTCATTAATCCCGCATCTTTAACCATTTTAACCACCTGACATCAAGAGTCAACGTCAATAGAAAAGAACGATACCCAAATCTGGCGACCTGTGCTTTTTGGCGAGGAGAGAAACGACAACAAATCACCGAACTGGCGGACATGCAGAGCTCCAAAAACCTTGTTTGATTCCTCATGCTCATTGCTGCGGTTAAGGACGCACCGCGAAGGATGATACAAATATCCCGCGTCTCACGATGTGTTTCTAGGATTTGACGATGAGAACTGAGTTCGTTACTCACATCAGCCTCGTTGAAAGAGTTGATTTCTAGTAAGACGCTATTTTCCGACAGCGACGACTAGAAAACGGAATAAACAAACATATCGATAATTGCCATATGGAATCCACCTTCAGGTTACATGACGTGGCAATTTGAAGAGCTGTACTGAATTTGTCCCCAGTAAGCATCCAAAACTTAACCCCACCGGCCCGAAGACTCTGGATCGTTTCAGGAACATCTAATTCACGAATGACTTTAACTGCTAGTTATCTGACAATAAATAAACCTTTCTGCAGACGATCCTCAATAGCAGATGCACCAATGAGTCCAAGCCCTTGTTCGAGTTCTTCGTAAACAAGGGCCAAAGCATCCTACAGTAGTATAATTATTCAGACGACAGGGCTGCTTTAAAAAAAATCCACCTCTCTGTTGTCTACAGCGGTGTTGGCCACATTAAACTTTTCCACCCAAGCAGCATATTTTGCCGAATCCAGCTTTGATTGATGCATATCATTATTGAGTTACTTCTCACAAATTCGCAAAATTACCGTTTTCTGCGCAAAAGCAAGCGTTCGAAGGCCTTCACCAGCAAACGAGTTCAAATGCGCAATCGTTAATTGATCATCTGCAGAATGGTTCACGACTCTTTCCATTATCACGTCATCTCCGCCTGCGTCAAGGATCAGCCACGCGGCATATATTCCCTCAACAATTCCCCAACCTTTGCAATACAAAATTAACTTATTTGTAGCGCGATCTTGTACGACAACAGACATGCGACGCCTTTCGCTGGTGAAGGACAATTCTTGACGAACGACATAAAACTCAGTATGTCCATGAACCAGCAATTCGATCAGGGGCCCTTGACGAGATATTAGTTGGACACCTAGTTGCGCAGCCGCATCAACGAGCGATTCCTCGTCTGGAGAACTGCTTTTGTATCTGAGCGAATCACATTGTCAATGAAGTAATTGAATTTGCGTGAGAACTGAATATACACAATTCGCTGGTTGGCGTCGCGAGCCGGTACAGCAGTGCTGTTCAGCGCCAGGTTCCGCAAAAAATCTAATGTCACACTGGACTCATTGTGCTCTCCAGCCATAAACAGACGTCCGCCAGCACCGCAATCTCGTTCAGAAAACAGTGTGCCTTTTATCGAGCACTAAACAGTATCATCAAAACTGAGCTTTCCAACAAGCCTGTGAATCGATCCCCGTACTTTCCGAAACACCATTTCATTTTCGGTAAGTGTACCAGTTTTGTCTGTCAAAACATATTGTATTTGTCCTAAATCTTCGCTGATTGCAGAATTGTTGGCCCGGGCAGGTTGAAGCTCGAAATAACTGGATTCCTGTAACCAACGTCAAAACCATTCGATACGCATTTCCGGCAATGAATACATGATCAACGTCATCTTCTAAAAACAACTTATGGTCCCATCCGATAAACTTAGCGTAGTAGAACTTGCAGACATCAAGGGTGACCTACACCAGCACGTTCATACGTTTACGCGAAACAATATGTCGCTGTTACTTTCAACGAAATTGGGATGATCGTGCTATTTAGCAGCAGAAAGCGAAGCGGAATGATAAAAATCAGCAATATGCGAGCGAAGGTGGAGTCTGGGGCGTCAATTTTATACCCTAGATACGGGTGGTTTGAACCCGCCGTGGCTTCCCAAACGTTACCAACAGTTCCGAAAATAATCTATAACCCGAAAATCAGGAACGGTTTACGGACTCATCAAACACTTACGACAAGCATAATCTGGAATAAGAACAAAGCAATAGCAACCTTGTTGATAAAGGCGTCGCTTTTAGTCCATTTCACAAGAATAGCTCCTAAAATCCATGTCAAAGCAGAATTAGCATGCAAACCGGTTGCGGATACCCCGGTTCTGTGCGAACTTTGTGTCCGATCCCGTGTAGACAGTAGCTCCATAAATAAAGGTTGTGTTTTTGATTGTCGTCGTCTATATGCAGAACGGAGGATTTATAGGACGACGGCCAGGACGTTTTCGGCTAACCTGTTGAATAAGTTGACTACCTGACAAAGATGTGCTTCCAATACGAGAATCAAAGCGATATACAGAAGCGTCAGGTAGACCACAGGTGATCACGCCTTTGTAATTTTCAATCTCCTGGGCAGGCAGTTTCTGACAGCAGGACAACCAACTATCAGGGCGAACGAAGGTACAATCTGTAATTTGGAAAACCTGTAAACTTGGAACGGCCATTCGAATTTTGAGAGTAGTCTCGCCGTCAAGATTCATTGTCTGTACCATGCAGGCGCCATCTGGTGAAGAGCTTTGCAAAATGCAAACATCACAAGGAACCTGTGAGCCTCGAAGGTTACAATGTGTTTCTACCAATTGAATGTTGTGACCTGTTCGCCATCATGCAACTTGATTATATCACCTACACGGATATCCCGCGATTTGACGTCAAGAAGGCAACCGTCCCTAAAAACCTGCGACGTTTGCTGAAAACCCGGATACACAAAAAGCCATTCAGGGGGCTCTCACCTTGTACAGTTTTTCGTTTGCCTCTTTATCTTGTTTGGCTCTTCCCAAATCGTCGAGCAATTCCTTGGCCGCACTCAATCCGAACACAGCGATCAAAGGAGCCCAAGTTGTCACTGAACGTGACATCAGTTTCGCACAAAGTCTGGAAACAACAGGAAAGCCACAGACCTGGGCTGACAGGAGTGATTATTGAAAATAGTTGGAGGCAAGCTATCAACAGAAAATATCGATTGATGTGTCTGCTAAACTGCTCTAGCAAATTCTTCGGCAGAAATGTCAATAGCGTATATTTGGTAGTCCGGAGAGAATTGTCAGGATATTGAACGTTTTTCGATGGCTGGGAACAGTAAATTACACGCTCGCCTTCATTTAAAACGCTTTGGCCAGCGTTTCCTTCGGGGATCACTGGCGACACTCTAACAGGTGTCGCAGACATAATTTTTTATGGCAGGATATTATGATGACGACAGAGCGCGTGTCTCCAGTTCCGAATCTTTCCAGAAACCGGAATGTGTTCGAAACCACAATTTAAAGTTGAATTTCGCCACGGTACTGTATACGCGAAATAGGAAAAATAGATCGGTTGACTTGTACTCCGTCGATTCAGGTATACCCGGATATCGGTATCGTCTGTTGAGACCCTGAATAATCGCCCTTTTCGATATCCAGTCGAACGCTGCCCCAATCTGGTAATTATTGGTCTTTGAACACGAATGATTCCAATGATGGGGTAACAGCAGGCACTGTGCTGTGTACACCAAATGGACACGGCGGAGTTTTCGTGTTCAGTGTAACGTCAACTTACAGTATGTACACCCGAATGCACTGCAGTCTGCAGTCGTCTTCTTTTGGACGCGTGTCACCGGTACAGTACCCGGCAAGGGTGTGAAGCGAGAGACACATGTGAGGGGCGCTGAACCTGCACGAAGTCGATGAATCTCAAAGATAGTGACACGATATCAACTGAGGGCGTGGTGAAGGCGATACTGAAGGAACACTTGACACACTTGCGAAGCGGAAGGACGAGTGGAGGGCTTGGCACGATATTAGCTGCCGAAGTTGTGGGGGTGATCATCCCCATGGGAGTACGACACGGTTCACGGAAAATACCTGAAGAAAAACAACAATGCTTTTCGGGGGAAAAATACTCGATGCCGTGTGGACTAAGATGCGCACCAGCAACATATTGTCGGATGATGGGGAAGGTTCTGGCCGGAATGAATTATGTAGATTGTCTGGTCTACATGGACGACGTGATGATATTCTCGGCGGACATCGAGTCTCACTTAGACAAGTTGACCAGGGCTTTCGAGCGGCTTCGGAACACAACCTGATGGTTAATCCGGCGAAGACCCACCTGTTTCAGAAAGAGGTGATTTATTTGGGTCATAGGATTGACGGCGAGGGCATCAGGCCCGACCGGCGACTGATTGAGGCAGTGGCGTCGTACCCAATTCCCAGGGACAAGAAGAAAAAAGAAGGAGTTGAAAACCTTGTTAGGATTGGCAGGGTATTACCACCACTTCATTCGCGATTTCGCAGGAGTGTCGGCACCGCTGACAACTATGACGGCAAAAGCGGCCGAATGGCGGTGGGAGAAGGACCACCAAGTCGCGTTTGAAGAGCTTCGACGGCGGTTGACGGCAACCGATTCTGGCCCATCCTGATTCAATCGTCCCTTCATCGTGCAGACAGATTATTCAAGTACTGCAATGGGCGCGGTCTTAAGCCAACGCGATGAAGCAGGACGCGAGCATTCGATAGCATACCTATCTAAAAAGTATGTTGAAACGAACGGCACTATGCGGCAAGAAGAGGCGAAGCCGTGGCAATCCCAAGAGCGTCAAAGAAGTGGCGTTGTTTCTTGGAAGGACAGCCGTTGGAGTTTTTGCGTAAAGAGAACGATGACGCTTAACTCAACCGCATCTGGGAGGCAATGGAGGGCTTCCACTACACACTGAGGTACAAGCCGGACGTGGAAAATACTAATGCAGACGCGCTGAGCCGGGAAGAGGGATATACTCATGAGGCAGGGATCCGCTGGTCAATGAAATCACGCAGGACGATAGTGAGGACGATATCATTGACGTCAGCTGGGCAATCAACAACATTGAGGCGACGGATCGGTCCCCAGTCGCACTACGCCAGCACCAAAGGGAGGACGAGACGTGGCGGCCACTCATCGACGCAAAGGTGAACGGCCAACCTGAGTCGGACCACGCGAGGCGGAACTTTGTTCTGGATGAGAACGGGGTGTTGGTTCGAGTACGGCCAAGTCAGGGCAAACGCACCGCAACATTCCAGGTTTGCATACCGGTAAAGGCCCAACTTGTCACGCGACGCGGCGCGGAACGTTCGCAATAATTGTTTGGCCTGTCAGCAAGCCAAGACGACAGTCAGCGCCAGGCAAGGGAGACGGCAGACGTTCGAAGAAGGGATAGCAAAAGAACCGTGGCAGGTCGTGCACATTGAATGTCGTCAATCTGCCAACAACAGCGCGAGGCTGCAAGCCTGTCTTGTCAGCGACTGTCGATTTACGCACGCGACGATTTTCGTACCGGTCAAGTCGTTGTCAGCCACGGAATCGGCGGAGGCATTGATTACAGGAGTATTTTCTGACGAAAGGCTTTTCCCCTGAAACTGGTGGCAGATCGTAGCACGTCCTGGCGGAATGAACTTTGGACAGCGATGTGCGAAGCGCTGGGTATCCAACTGTCGATGACCGTGGCCTACCGGGCAAAGGCCAATGGAATGGCGGAAAGACCGCATCGATACCTGAACGCGTTTTTGTGAACGTTAGCACCGGACGAGCAGAACCGGTGGGATGGCGTTCTCACTTATCTGAAATTTGCATATTGCCAAGGCGTGTGTCGGACAACGGGACAGACACCGCACTTCCTAGAGTTCGGACGAGGCCTGAGGTTGCCCAGCAGCTACAATGTGTGGATTCCAAAGGCAGCTCCCATGGCGCAGCGTGAATATCTGGAGCGTCTTCGACGAAGTCTTCGTGCAGCTTGGAGTCTCTGAGCAAACGGCGGCGGAAGTGTATCGAGCTGCGAAAGATCGTTACAACAACGGCAGGATGGATGTGATCCTGGACGTGGGTCAGTTGGTCTGGGTGACGCAAGTGGCATCGGCGCCAGTATTGGAGGAACGGCAATTCAGGAGATTCCTACCCCGCTTAACGGGACCTTGGAGGGTACTTGGCAGGCACGATAACGCGACCGACACCTACCGACTTCGGCACGTAACTACTGGGAAAGAGGCGTCGTTCAACGTCGACCAGATTGTACCCGTACGCATGGATGACGATGCAACCGTTGGTACGGAAGGTGCGGAGGAGGCAGTACTATGCGGCAGCGATGTCGACAGGGACGATTTCCAACGAAGAGATGGACTTCGAGCCTTACGATCCCGCAGATTTTGAATCAAGCAAAGACGATGACGACCAGGATGGGTCGTGGAGTCCGTTAAGCCAGGTGCGGCTTCGGGACTAAGGAGAGTGTGTGGTGACACCACTCAGATCAACGACAATGAGTCAAGGATCAGGGAACTCGAGGTTTTAGTCCCGAGGAGACTTGTATTTATGAAAAATTTTTCTTATATTAACACACAGCTAGTTTAGACTTCTTCAATACTATATATCGCTCCTAAAGGACTCTTTACCACAATGCGCAGATATTCCGATGGGGATCCCCTCGTTCTAATCGCGCTCGTTGCCTGAAATAGATGCTGAGGTTTTGCCTCGTACATGTGATTCGAACACATGATCTCTCCCTTCAATCACCGAAAGTTTAACAGGCTCCACTGTATTTAATTACAAAATATGATATCAATATCGACAGCAGCAGTTATGGCCTCGTTGGCCAAGTTGGCAAGGCGCTCCCTTAGTAAGGGAGAGATCATGTGTTCGAATCACATACGAGGCATCCCATTTTTTTAGCCAGATGATAATCCATTTTACTCCAGCGTTCATGATGGAGAGCACAGTTGTCAATTAACCAAAAACGCTGGTTTCAGACGCGGACGGTCTCTCTAAAGATCCGCTTTAAACAAATCCCCATGGAAAAAATTATTGAGGGATACGCCTGCAGGAGTTGTTTTGTACAAAAAGGTTGCAGGATGGATGCGAGTGTAGAAAAAGCTTTGAGTAAAGCAGCAAACGCCACTGTGAATCCGTCATCTCCTAACGAATGTTGTTGCATGGGCAATTTCAACACGAGACGGTAAATACAGTAATTAACTGTGACAAGATTATTTATACAAAGGCCCGAACCCTGAGTTGGGACCGTAAGACCCCTCAACCCCGGATCCGTTTGGCTAAAAGTCTCGAGTTCTCAGCACTACATTCCCACCCCCAAAGTCAGCGAAGAAGTCTTGAAAGAATGATTTTATGGGGATATTTCTGCGCAGTTCGTTCTCCACACAATGGCCATTGCACGTCGAACGTCATTGCCGCTTCATGTCGGAGTCGTTTTTCGATCAGCTGAAGGAGCTGAACGCCCTGCTCAAAGTCGGCGCGATCGACGAATCAGAGTTCTCCGCGTTGAAACTTTCGCGACATTGGTACTACGCAGGGTTTCATATCCGATCTGGGTTTTCGATCCGACGTTCATCGAATCGAAACAGGCGGACGTCAATCCAGCGTAGTACCAATGTCACGAAAGTTTGATGCCATCGACGTGCTCAGAATCAACCACTAACGGCATCTTCAGGATCTGGCGAGCGTTGTTCCATAATCTATACCGCCAAGGGGTTCGGAACTTTTTCTGAAGATCAAATATATCCCGCCGCAGCGCCAGAACTCCAACCTATTTGGGTTCATCAATAGATACTCACAGAGAGTGTATCCTGATCGGTGTGCCCACGTATTTCTCGAAACAGACATTATCGGAGAACATGTATTTGATACCCAAGGCCAATTTACACCACTGTTTCGAAAGAAACAAAGAGCGCACTGCAACAAAGGTGGCCAATGCAATTGTTCCAAGTTTTCATAAATTTTGCAAATTTTAGGAGGAGTTCCTTTTGCTACAAAAAAAAATGGCCTTATAGCGCATTTCGAGTCGCTGGCATTCCGCGATGACCCGCATACCCTGAATGTGAAATACCTAGCAAACGAAGCTGAGGTTCGCCGCATCTGTTGGAATCCATATGATATTTTCAAAATTGACCGAGCTATGCCCTGACAATGGTCTCAAATTGGCCGCACTTGAATCAGCCTGGGATGTGCAGGAAACGAAACACGTTCCTCCATCATGAACCCGTTTATCCGTGATCGATATGTATTCGTCTAGCACCATTACTGGTCTCACCAATGGCAAGCGTTGGAGAACGTTTGCCGTAGATCGACGTTTGACCGAGTATTTTATCGCCGGATCGGAGTTGTAACCTTCTCGAATCAAAGTTACAATGAAACCGAAGGTAAATAAATTATGATTGCCCAGACTTTTAGTGGACACGCCCTCGATGTCTTTGAGATTCCTCAAAACACATTCTTGAAAGCTACGCGCGATCACCGAATTCGCGGTATATTCTCTGGGCATCATCGGGAATTGGTGTGGCCAACAGATAATATACTTCCGGCGGAGTTGATTTGAAAACTTCCAATCACTTTTTGATCACTTGGGACTTTTTAGGATTTTTCACAGTGAGAGGCCGCGGCACTGTCGCACTGTCCGGTGGCTTTTTTCTACCGCGCGCGGTTCAACCGCGCGAGATGCTTGGACACTCGCACAATAAGGTACACT
>OUQQ01000661.1:0-10747 GCA_900404475.1 Spongospora subterranea | reverse complement strand
ATAGTACAGATCAAGTGCGCAACAGTGACGTGCCTGATAGTACAGATCAAGTGCGCAACAGTGGCGAACCTGATTGTACATACCAAGTGCGCAACAGCGGAGTGCCTTATACAGTGTGCGGAGGTGTCTTTTGTCCACGCGTAGCCTACTGTAGCTTCAGCTTCAGCAAGTCCCTGTAGCAACAATGTTAACCAAAAAGATGCGCCTTGAAAAATTCTGACGATTGAGCTCCTTTTCGATTTTCGCCAGTTTTTTCGGTCAATTTTTCAATTTTTCAACTCAGTCAATATTGCTCTGATTGCGCCCGGAATAGGCTCATTCGAGTGAATTTTTTTGTAAACGCGATTGCAGTCATTAAACCGGAGTTTGTGGATATTTGACCGAGGTTTTTTTTAGACCTGAACCATTCTGCGCATTTCATACAAAATATCACAATCGATTTTAAATATGCCACGACTGAACAAGCGCGCCGTTGCCGCTAAGAAATCGAAATATTGTGCGGCCATGAAGTGTGCTGTCTCATCAACCATTTTGACGATTGCGGCTGAGTCCCCGTTCAACTGTCTGATAAGGACCTGATGACAAAAACCAACCAGACAACGAATCGCCTTGGGAAGAAGACGTCGGCTCGTCAGAGTACTGGTCGGACAGCGAATCCGATCAAAATCAGCCTGCGTCATCTGCCCCGGTGCATGCGTTTCCATCGGGCGCATATACGTCGCCGACGATACGATGGAACTAGCAAAAGAACAAGGTACCGGAAAATGAGAGCGACAGGAAAACTCTCCAGAATATTCATAGCTTTTGGACTTTTTCCAACGGAAATCTGAACCAGCAATGGCCACATCCTCGAATGAGGGCATACGCCTGCCGTCTTGCGATGGCGACATTGTATCGAGCTTGTCGGAAACTCCACAACGTTCCCCTTTAAAAACGGTTATATCTAAAAAGTTTACCTCTGAGCCAAATTGTTTCAAATTAAAATCAAGCATTTTGCAAGAATTTGATTTGCGACGACGTTTTTGATGCGGTTAAGGCTACAATCGACCAAAAATATGTCATCTTATACGGCGATATAATAAAGGCCTAACCGTATCTAAAGGGGAACGATTTGGAGTTTTCGACAAGCTCGATAACAAAAACTTGACCAAATGCCCACAAACAAGTGCAAATACACAAATTATGCATCATACAAGCCTGAGATGACGAAGATCAGCTGGATAACAGGAGAAAACATCTGTATTTTGAGAGATTGTCAAACTGAAAAAACTTTCAGTCATGAAATGGTCACCTTGAAAAAACTTATGAAAGCTGGCTATCCTAGAGCTATAATTCGCTCGAACCTGAAATATATATTCAGAGATAAGAATTGGATGTTCGACAAAACAACCAAAAAAGATGGCATCTGATACTGCATGGACACGACCCGTCATGCACACGAGAAGTGGAAATTTATTCAAAACAATTTTAAATCATGATTGAAATACCACAAGGTCAAAGTCACAGCATATAAAGGTCGCACCTTATTGGACGCAATCAATCATTGCTCCAAGGAAATCATCGAGGGCAATTCAAATGAAAGGCAAATCGCTAAAAAAATGCAGTACTTCACTATGGCTTCTGAGCGCGATCGGCAACTCAAATCAAAGAGATTGCATTATCTTGAAATTTCGAGAACATCAGATTCAAACCAGAAGTTTGCTTCTCGAGAATTGAAAGATTATTGAAATTGAAATACTCCCAAAAACGTAAGCGAATAAATTACAGGGATATTTTAATCGCTCCGCAAATTCCTCATCGGGTGAAACAGACATTCGTCCTGAATCTACGATTGAGAAAAGACCCTCGTTAAGTCGAAAACGGACTTACAAAGGGACGTCCTTACCTTTCAAACCACCGAGGATAAGGTCGGCAACCAAACTAACAGCTAATGGGGCTAAAGTGACACCTATATGATAAACGTAAGTTTCATCATTCAAAATGAATGATCTAAAATGGTACATCCTCCTCGGACAGCATCATCAACGTCTTCGTATATATGATTTGAGACGAAAGCAGATACAGGACGATTAAACAATACAGTACTACTTTCCTAAAAGAATACTTGAAGAAATTCAGTACCCACACTATCACAGCTTGATTATATTTTGCAATTTGAACCAATTACAGTCAACTTCACTATCATTTTTGTCATGATCCGAAAGTGTTCGGACCCGAGAATGATGGACTTCAGCCATCATCCAGTGGGGGTAGTCTAGACGTTTCTTTCTGGATGGTAAAGGAGGTGGTTTCCGGTCTGGTGCTGCAGTGCTCGCATGCGATATTGGCGCGCGGCGTTCATTGTGGTGTGACTCTTCCTCAGGGAAACCTGGCCGTCATCGTAGAGCAGAGACGACTGAAGGAACCGGTGCCAGCTAAGACATACTCGTCGATGGTGCAATCATCACCCGCATCAACCTGCCTCGGATTTGCACCCCCGACGGTCCCGCCAACAACAGCAACGCCCGCCCGGCCAGCGACGACGAAGGTGTCTGGAGACGCTGCCCAGGGGCTGGCAGCGTCTCCAGTCGGCTGATCAACATCGTAGCTAATGGCCATTTGTCAGCAGTTGTTCTAACAATCATTTCCTGTATTTTCCTTGTTCACCTTAACACCGTTGGTTATCAACGTCCCTGCGAGACGGTTCTTGCTGGAATTTTTGGCTAGGGATCTTTCTATAAAGGGCCAGATACCGATCTTGCCATCAAAAATAACACTCCCATTGCTCCCGAAGATCGGTCTGGCCACTGCCGCCAAAAACATCACCTTGAGAACGAAATTCTTATTGTGACATGTTTTCGTTGGATCTTCCTCATCTGGCAGAAGATAGTAACGATCAGCGTCTGGAGTCAGGTAGAATCATTTTTCATCAATGCGAATGGTCGAACATTGGCGAGAATCGTGACGTTTCATTATTCAAACTGGCGATTTGTATATGATGTCAACAGAATCGTATTCTTTCGATCTTGTTAACTGGATAGAGTCTTGGCTTTAACCGACCGTTTCAACAACCCTTCTTTGATTCTTTTGAATACGACAGCAATGGACACTTTCAAGGCGTGCGCTAAGGAACGTATAGTTTTCCTTTTTTAAGTTCTATGGCCCGAACCGCTTCTTCGTCCAGAAGAATCTTTTTTCGTCCAACGCGTCCTTTTTCTCAGAGAGAACATTCGATTGTCTACCTTCTACGACGCAACGCTTATGTTTGGACCAGATTCTTTTCCTGCTCAGATTAAAAGTTGAAGCTGTTTCCGAAATCGACCCCTTTTTTAGCTTTCCGCAGTTGATTTTCATCAGTAGTTCCTCAAACACCTGCTGTCTGCGCGCATCTTGCAAATTCGGCTTTGAATATTGACGATGTTGACTCTCAAGGAGTATTGGATCCTGGACGATGTTTAGGCTCGCTACCTGAATCTGAAGGTCTTCCATATCGGTTTATCAATGTGAATGTCATTTAATGATGATATCATCTCGGGATACTGCACTGTAAGTATGATACCGCCTACATACAGCTCACTATCATTACAATGACCATAAAACCCTTGATAGGCGTTTGCAGACGTCAAATTCAATTTTAAAATGGTGAACCTCTAGGAACCCCAAATGCTTTTTGTTTTTGAACATTTATAAAGTTTCATGCTAGGATCCACACTACCTGGTTTATTTACAAAATACGCGGAAAACGTCCATAAGGGGTGGACTGAACCCAAAGTGGACACTTGAAAAAAAAACGAAGGGATAAGTCGTTTAGGGGAGTGTACGATGAAACTGGTCTGCCAAGGACAGGAATATGTAAGTTGCCAAAAGAAAAACATGTGAAATTGAACTCCACGGAAACAGCCAGGTTGAGCGTTTTGCCAAGTTACCAACGAATTCAGTCCCGGGCATGGTGAAATCAGCAGGCAGACGAACGGATTTGTGATCAATGTTAATCCAAACAATCGATAATTCGACCTCGTGTTTCCTTATCGCCGTCCGGTTTGGGTCAACACCGAAAACGGACCCAACCACGCTTTGATCGTTCCTTGAACAGATACATGGCATGGAAATGCGAAAGAAACTAGGACGGTGTCGCCAATTCTTAAACGACTGAGTGGAAGCACAACCGACGGGAAGGGATTTTCCAGCCAATCGTTGTGAAAGACCGGTCTAGGGAGAACGTTACAGTGAATAATAAACGATTTTGGGTGGGATAAGTTGAAATGCTCATCGGATACTAAACATTCAGATCTCCGTTCAACAGTAAGTAATTCCAGCCAGGCCGGATGGTCCGGTTCAAATGCCACAGCTGACGTGTTGTCGCATTCGATGACAATAGCTTCCACCGTTTTGTCTAATTGATGTCTCGGTGGAAATAATTTCAGCATTCCGCTTGAAGAAAACCCAACAGGTATTTTCAAACCTAAGACGGTTTCCGTATGAGGGGGAGGTGTTGCTGTTAAATCGGCAACATCCGGATCGCAGTCTTCAGTTGCTTTTCTTGAAGCTGATTTTTTATGGGCTGCCACCTGATTTGACGGAGCATAAAGTCGCCTGATAGATCGAATTTTTTTCTTCGGAACCTTCGACAAACGGAACGGTGTTTAAGCGACAGCCCGGGAATTCAGCGATTCTTTAGCAGCAAAGCGGGCAATTGCTTCGACAACAGCTTATCTAAATGGAATTTGAGCATTTGCTGGAGATTTTTTATCTTCAGCATTTCGGCGCATGCTGTTGGTTCGGACGACTTCTGCAAAATCAAGATTGCATCAGGACGAGTTTCAGAGACTTCCTAACGTCAAGTCAGCGAAGAATAAATGGAAATGAAACCCAACTCACCAGATCGAGCTTGATAACCGCTTCAGATAAACAATCTAAATTGATATCGCGAGCTTCTCTTCTTAACCCGGTTCGTTGCTGCTGCACGGAGCGAGAAGTGTCCTTGTCCACATGTATCTCTGCGATACACGCGGAGGGTGGAAACTGAGGTAAAGCGTTTGTTGCCATGGTCGATTTTGACCATATCTTCAATTTCAAGGCGACTGCCAATATATGCTTGCAAGTGAAACCTTTGATAAAGTCCATAGACCCGCAATGGTATACATGCCTACAGCTTCCACATAAAACGCTTTGCAAGGCTCACACACAGCCTTCAACATGTTCGTCTTCCCCACAACTCTCCAGCTCGTGGTCAGATCGATTTTGCATGAATCGTACCCCGGGGCAAACAGAAACATTGGCAATTAGAAATGCTGTGATAATCGGAGTGCCAACCACAAATTCAGTGTCGGCATTACCTTCCAAATCCAGGCTACCCAGTAGTAGGTTCCGGACCGTCGGCGGAAGCGGCTTTTCAGCGACACTTCGATAGGAGCGGCAACATGGCTCAAACTGTTTGCCAATTTTGCCCAGATCGATAATCTCTCCGAAAAGCCGCGTCCGCCGACGGCCGGAACCTACAACTGGGTAGCCTGGAAGGTAATATCCTGATCTGCATTATGGATTTAGACGATGCGGCTTCCTTCGCGTCAATTCGATCGCATCTGATTTCCTGCTTTCGGGAACCGTCCGCAGCAGACATCAAGAGTGAATTCGAGAACGCAGACTACCAAAATTCGGCAGCATATCTTGAAGTTTCAACAGTTATATAACAAGGCCCGTCGTCTGTCGGGGAATGGGTATTCGCTCAGTTCTGCCCTGTTGGCTGATGCCTTCCGGATATCCCTGAATCCAGCGTTACAAAACAGGCAGCACGATTTTGAGAAAACTGATTATGACGCGATGGTCCAGAAAGCCATACAGATCGCCCGCAAATCATCCAACAGAGCCTGAGGTCGTTCACGCCATCTCCACCAGCGCATCAAAGCTGATCCCGGCAGAACGCGACCGCTGTATGCTTCACAGCCTGTGCTTGTATTGTCGCCAGCCAGGGCACAGGATCGCGACATGCCCGAATCGAGCGATACGGTCGGGAAATGCGCACGAGTGACGGACGGCGGATTCCCCCGCCACTCACTTTAGAAGTACAGTCCCAGTCACCTTAACTCAACACATTGATATCTTCAACTTCAAACTTTCTTAAATTCCAACAAACGCTCTGTAATTCGACAGATCTCGTCGAAACGAAAAGCAATACACAACCAACACATTTGAGGTCAAACAGTCGTTTATATCTACACAAGCGGCGGAAAGATGGGGGGCTGCGCACTCCCATACGTACACTCGTGAGCAGTGTGACGCGCTTCCATATGTTCACTCACATTGACAACACAAGTCAACAAATTTACTTCAAGACAGCATAAGTATGTGCTGGCATATGTTTTGCGGCTTATTCTTTCAGGCTCGCGCACTTCAAGATCGCGAACTTCAAGTTCGCCACCTGATCACTGTACTGTACACCCTTTAACCTACCTTTTACACTACTCTTTACACTACCCTTTACCCTCAGTGACCCGGGTAAAAGTGTATCTACCGTCCATCTCGAATACGTTGACTCAATTTTGACACAGTCATCCATGGATACACCTAGTGTTATAGGGGGGTCCTACATTTCTTGGAGATTGTACTGAAATTGTATCGTTCTGGATATCGATTGATCGGTGTGTATTAGACCGCTATTGGGCAGTTCGCAAACTATTTCTTCAAAAATACAAGTCAACTACTTTCCACATACATAATTTAATTCATAGATGCATTAATAAAAAACCAATAAATCATGTGCATGACTGATGGTTTCTTCGTAATAATGACATAATGCTGAGCCTAATCAAGAAGGCATCCTTGATGAAGAGGATGACCAACAAATGAATCTAATCGAGTATCATGTCCCAGGCGTGGGATGGCTGCGTCTGTTAACGATCAGTCATGAACATGACTTATTGGGTTTTGATTAATATATCTATGGATTGAATTATGAATGTGGAAAGTAGTTGACATATTTAAAAAAATAGTTTGTGAACTGCCTATTCGCGGTCTGATACACAACGATCAATCGATATATGTATTATTGAAGACGTCCAATATGGCATGTGCATGACTGATCGTTAACAGACGCAACCAGGAGTCCAAGAGAAATATTCCACGCCTGGGATATAATACCCGATTATATTAAATTGTTGGTTATCCTCTCTTTATCAAAGTTGCTTTTCAGATTCTTGATTAGGTTCAGTATTACGTGATGAGGACCGATGAAGACTTCATCATTATACTTTTTTCGAGGTTTCTGTTTGAGATTCGTAGGGGTCGCGCTTCAACGCAGACAACCTCTTGTCCGACTAATTTGTTCAACGCATCGAGAATGTGGAAGGGCACATAATGGAAAAATATAGGCGGAGCAGTAGGCCAATCATTATACCGTTCTTGATTCAGTTGAAAGACTTCTCTGTCCAATCAACATGACACGTATCAAGACAGGCTCACATCATGTATCCATGGATGACTGTGTGCCAGTGCGGGTTCAAAAAGGTTCAGGGTTCAAAAAGGTTCAACATTAAATCCGCGCGTATTTCCAGCCTACCTGGCTGTGCGGTGAATCTGGTGAGTCCATGACTCGGCAAACTCCATTCGTTTATTTTTTTACCGAGTCGGACTGCGGGTGAACAGCAAGCCTCATTATACACACTTTACCCTTTATACTCGGGTAACGGCACCCTCTACCTTTACCATTTACCTTAACCCTAAACTTGCGATGGGTCTACCTTGACCTTTACCTTACAAGAATTACCCCGGAAATTCTGGAAAATCACCTTACCTTGCCGAGGTTTACAGTTGAGTACAGGCAGTAATCCCCATGATTTTTCTTATTGCGTGATCGGTATACCTCTGTTGCGCACTTGGTCTGCACTATCAGGAACACCTCTGTTGCGCACTTGGTCTGCACTATCAGGAGATTGAGATGTGTTGACTGGTCGTATCGATACTCTGCTCAACAAGAGCATCTCCACCGCTAGGTGTATCCGTGGTGTAAATCAAAGGCCGAGCGCATTTCTTTTACACTTCACGAAGGTAAAATTCCGCACCGCACCGGCGTGTATCCCATGGTGTATTCTGCCAAATGTCGTCTTCTGAGTCTTATAGCGACGATGAAATTGAGTAATAGTTGATGATTCTGATGGAGCTTGATGAGTTAGATAATCAAGAGCAACTTTGGAACATATTCCTTCTCATGGTGGTTCAAGAGTGGGTAAACGGGGCAACATCGAGCGAAATCATCTTCAAGCACACACTCGTTTGAAGCAAGATTACTTTGTGGAGCATTCGACAAACTGGCGAAAGCTGAAATGTGACTAAGATATGTCAATCCCAGGAAGCGGAAGCACAATTATCACAACGATGAGAGACCACCAGATACAACTTGAACACTCATAAAAACCCAAAAGTCTACTGGCAGACCAAAGGCAGCGAAAACAAAGTTTGGAGACGCCACACGTTTACGGACGATGATACACCGACGAACACCAGATTTCGACTGCCGAGCCCGCTAAAGAATCAATTTACGCAAAATGAACGGTGGAATCAGTATTATCATGTGTAATAACATCTTAAAAACCCTTATGTCGTCGTGTTGACTATCGATAAGAGTTTGACGATCTTTGCGGATTTGTATCTGTGATCCGCCTCCATCTGTATAGCCAGGTCCAGCGCTGTCTGTCCATTAACATTGATGGTGCGGTCGGCGCCCAGTCCCAATAAAACTTCAACAACCGCGAGTCTGCAAGGAAAGAGTCTGATTAGCACAAAGGGGTTGACCACCCGTAGATCAGACAAAACCGCTGATATGAAACTGCCAAATAGAGAGCAGTTTCCTTTTTATGGTTTTGGATATTGATTATTTTTGAACACGAGTCGCTGAAAAATTCACTCATATCCCTGTGAGATCAATTCAGCGGTTTCGATATTTCAAATATATGTGTTGATTTTTGACCGGACAGCACAACTTAATGATTCGCGAAATCTAATACCGGTCGGGCCCTCAATCGTCAATCCAGGATGGAACATTTCAGACGTAATCATACGTCGAATGGTAGAACTATATCTGGAGATTTTCATCAGATGTTTTGCAAATATAAACAGATTACAGTAGTATACCTAGGCCTCTTTGATGCCTGGTGCATCTTGAGGGGATTGGCCAATAGATACAATAGGTTCTGAGCCCTCCTATGCCTAATGAATCAGTTATTGAGAAGCTGATTGATATCCAGGACCATTGACGACCAACCCAGCAATCAGAGGAAGAGAGTCGCCATAATTATTCACGCGGTTGACATTACCGTCAGTATTAACAGTGTTTGGCAGCGCCGCCCTAAACATTTTAATAGTGGACCATCCCGATCTGTGAGATCTTAATCAGATACTCTGATTCATCGAAACATTATAGCATCGCACCCTTTTTCCTTCATGGTTAGATGCAGGGCTGTATTCCCATCATTATCTGTTATAGAGGGATCGGCGCCGATTTTCAATAGAAATTGGGCGATTTTAGCACTGAGTGTAAAAAAACATCATTGAGTGTGGTTGAACCCACACAGAGCAATTGCCCAACCGTGCAAAATAAACTGCTAAAAAAAAAATGGTTTGCCCCTTATGGTTCTGGAAATTTAAAATATCTGACGATGGAGAGATGACATGTCGGTCCCTGTAAGATCACATCAGCGAAGTCGATAATTATACAAACCCATTAACCGCATACCGATCACGATGATCCAATTTTCTTTTACGACAACAGGGGTTGGTCATCCCATTATCATGACCCACAATATCGACAGTGTTTGGCCTCGCCGCCATAATCATTTCAATAATGGTCTCATCGCTCCTGTAGGATATCAGTCAGTTTTTTGGAGACATAACAGATTATAGCAGTATACAGGAATTCATTCACCGCCAGATGCAGTGCTGTATTCCCATTATTATCCGCTATTGTTGGATTGGCGCCTCTGTCCAATAGATTCTTCACCACCACATCCCTAACAAATCAGTGTTATTGAGGGGCTAATCAGTGAAAAATACAATGGTCAACCGACGACACATAACAGTACAATGGAGAAGAGTACTGCCATCATTATACTGGTGGTTGACAGCAGTATTTTGTATCATTGAGAGGATCATTCCGTCTGACCTGTAAACACTTCAGTCAAGATTTGAATATTTAGTGAGACCTGGGCGATATACAAAGAAGAATCAAAGAATGGCCTGTTCCCAATCACTATTGTGGGATCGGCACCGTTCTCAAACAAAATTTGGGCGATATCAAGCCTGTGGATAATGAACATGCTATTGAGGGCGCTAATCAAAGCCAGAGAGTAACTTTGACCAACTGGCAATACACAACTGCAAGTGAGAGAGCAGTGCGGCCGTAGATGTTCTTCAGATTGATTCCTTCACACGCCCTACTGAATATTACAGACCTCAAATCTCCGGTTCTGTAAGATTACGTCAGCTGATCAAATTTTCTTGACCGACATGTAATCAGTATACAGGCCAAGATCACTCAATCGTTTGATCAAACATGTATAGAAGCGCGGGGACATCCCGCTTTGGCGCAGAAGTTCGTTGGGTTTTGGCCTCGCCGCTTTGATTACATTAATGAAGGTCTCCCCAGTGCTGTGAAAATTCAATGAAATATTTTGAATAATCAACAATTCAAACAGTATTACCACGAGCTAAACTTTGTTGCTGAGAGGTGCAGTGCTGTATTCCCTTGATGATCAGCAACCACCGAATTGGCACCTTC